>JACDRQ010000290.1:0-78096 GCA_013841215.1 Hycleus cichorii | reverse complement strand
TAGATTATTGAGTCATAGGCAACTAGACACTAAACTTTCAAATAAAAAGGAAAACTAATGAAAATTGGAAATTTTGAAATTGCTGAAAAACTGTTAGATATGTATAGAGAATGATAATACAGTTCGATTCAGAATTTTCTTCTCTATCCAACTGTATAAAGAAAACTATGGTATTCCATTTGAAATAAGAAAGATATTAGTTTGAAAATTGCCTGAAAGAAAAATTGATTTCAGCCAAACCATGAAATACAATTCAATTCTGTAGAACTGGATAAAAAGTACAGAATTTATACTATTAGAATTCAAAATTTCAATCACCCAAACGCAATAGTGTTTGAAATATGAATTTTTCAAACAAACGCTACAAAATTAAAAAGTCAAATTACTGAAAGACTCGGGGTTATGTTATCAAAGTTCCCTTCAATTTCATCATAGAATCTAAATATACAATAAAAAAAATCATTCAATTTAAAATAAGAAATAGGGTAATTCAGATAGAAAAACCAAATTATAGGAGCTTCGATCAATTAGAACTTCTTGTATTTGTTAATAGACCAACCTCTCAACTCACCCTATATACAGAGTGAGCCAAGTGGTTGGCCTATTAAAAGTATAAGAAGTTTCTGAATTTTGTTATGCACCCGTTTTTCCACCTGAACTACACCTGGAAAATAGTTTAGTTGTTCTATCAACTCCCATCATGTTATCAAAGTCCATTTCATTTTTACCGTAGAATCTAAAGATGGAATAAAAAATATACCATTCCATTCAAAATAAGAAAGTAGGGTGCACTACCCCATACACCAGGGATTGATAGAACAACGAAAATATTTTCCCGATGTAGTTTAGGTGGAAAAAGGGGTGCATAGCAAATTTTAAAAACTTTAATCAATTAGAACTTCTAATAGGCCAACCACTTGGCTCACCCTGTATAATTACGTAATTGTACCAAAATAGGAAAATCGAAATCGAGGAGAAATAGAAAGAGACACCGATGAGTCACGATTTCCATACATTTCCAACCGGTGTGTGTGGGTTAAAAAACACCATGACCGCGTCATATAAACGCCCGATTAACCAACCTCGACGATAACAAGACCAACAAGGTGATTCAAGTTTTTATTTAAGGCATATGTGAATAAAAATGTTTGCCTTGATTCGTTCTCTCTTCCTTTACAATAAAGGTGTTGTCTAGGCTGAAATGTGGGCTTGTTGAACTTGTCTAATGCCCCCACATTCCAGCCTACAGTTTCGTTGATTTAGAGGTGACAACTCACCTGCATTTGCACCAAACGCGAAGTCATGTTTTCTAGAATGGATTTTGATCACTGTCTGTAACAAAAATTGTAGAAAATCGCTCGATTAGAAAGAAGAATAAACAACACAAGAATGGTCGTTGCTCTTTTGCCCCAAAACAACTATAAAACAAATCGATTTACTATAAAATTCCTTTAATCCAATCCAATTAAAGTAAAATCGGTACCAACTTCGTGTCTCGACGAATAAAATTGTCAATTTTGTCAAATATTTTCAACAAATTTTAACTCACCGGAATCTTTGAAATTTAGCCACCGATCGCCTTCGATGATTTCCACAAACTGACTGTTCTTGTACGAATTATTCAAAATAAAATATTAAATAAAACTAACGGTATACAGCTTTTACCATATACAGGTATAGACGTGTACCGTGTTTTATGTAAAGTTGATTGTTGTTATTAATGCCGGTTGTTTTCCCCGCCACAAACCGGCTCAACATGCGCCCAATCTATCCTTATATCATTTTATAACAGGATATTGGAAAATACACAGCAACTGTTAATAGAATTTATTTGATTGTAATCACATCATTTATTTTAATTGATTTTTAAATTAAGTTCAACTTAAATCAACCGCATCCTATCAAATAACCAACTGTCTTTGTCTGCGCGCCTTCAAACGAATACATCTCAACGAACAATAATGGGCATCAATAACAACATCACTATTCCAATTCGTATAGACATTCTGCGATATCTGATTCAATTCAATGCGATCTTCAATTTGATAGAAAACATCAAAACAAGCCTGTCCGCATAGACAACAATATTTCGCATAATTATCCAAATAATTGACTAAAACAGCCGGTATTTGTGTACAATCGTAATTTATGGATTTATTCAGAATTGTCCTAGCTGATAATTCGCGTAGAGTACACAATTTTATTTGTAATAATTTCATAAATGGTTGTTGTGATTGAAAATTTCCGAATTGATTATTCGATAATTCTAACGTTTGTAAATGGAATAAACGCGCCGTACTGGGTAATTTAACCAACTGATTATCGCTACAATTCAAATATTTTAATTGTTTTAAAGTCCCAATCCCTATAGGTAGCAATTTTAATTGATTCTTACTAATATTGAGATTGATTAATTTTTGTAATTTAATAACCAAATTGGGTAAATATTGTAAATTATTCGATTCTAAATTCAAATATGTTAGTGTCTTTGTTAAATTACCACCCAACCAATTCCATTGTTTCAACGTTGATTTATCAAATCGATTCGAAGCTAAAGTTAATGTTGTAAGATTTGCTAATTGATTGAATTCTTCCGGTAAATATTCGATACAATTATCGCTTAAATCTAACACTTTCAATTTCTTTAATTGTAAAATATCTAAATCTAACGACGATATTTTCATTGTATTCACAAATAGAGTTTCTAACGTTTGTGGAAAACTATTCGGATATTCACAACGATGTTTTATCGCCAATTTCTTCATCGGTAGATCTTTAATTGGAATCGGTTGTACAGCCAAACTGGATATTGATAACGATTCTTCTGTTGTTTTTGTTGTTATTTTATTATCCAAAATCCGTTTCAATAGAGTTAAAAAACGTTTCAATTGCACCACATCATCTGATTGAATATAAAAGTCGTGCGGTGGTTGTTTGAATTGTATTGTTGCTTTACCATCATTAATAAAACGCGTTAATATCTGGGAAATATTCGTTTTTACCAAATATTTACTACCATTCTTGTTTTGTTGTGAGAAAAATAGAATACAAAATTCGTTAGTATTCGGGTGTTTACACAATGCCAATGTGGATTTTTGGTATTTTCTCAATGGCATTTTCGGTAAATTTGAAAATGTACGGTCGCCAACCGACACAATGCAGGCTATTTTCATTCTTTCTTCAATTCGATTTAATTCAATTCAATTTAATTTAAATCATTTACAAACAGAAAACAGCAAAACTGACTTTAAATAAATGTCAAATCAAAACGCTAATCAATAGTGGCGCTGGCATCGACACTGCGTTCATCAATTCTATCGTTTATAATTATTGTTTATTTCATTAAAATCGCGCGAAATCGGGGTAATTTTCTAACAATTCACAGTATAGATGTGTATTGAAAATATTTTCTCTAAATTTATTTAAAATAATGATTTAATTATCGAATAAATCAACGGTGATTTACGAACGCAGTCTTACGGGTTGGGTGGCGCCATCTGCAAATCCGTGGCCATCTTGAAACATTTCAATTGCATTTGTTTTCAATTAATTTTAGCATAAATTTGGTTAATTTCAAAACGAAAACGTATTAAAACCCCACAATTACATTAATATAGAATAAAATGATATTTTTACATATTTTTTAATTGAAAAACTTCAATGATTTTCGTTTTGTGATCAGTGATTGCCCTATTGCTGTTGTAAAAATCACAGTTGTTGACGTCATTTTGACGTATAATCCAAAATGGCTGGTAAGTTCAATCGTAAATAACAAAAATTATTTATTAAATTCAATATTAGAAATTTATTAATACGAAATTTCGTTAGATTTATTATCGAAGATTACTTGTATATATTGTGAAGAGGAAATAACTGGAATACGGGTACAATGTTGTGTATGTCAAGATTTCGACATCTGCCTACAGGTAAGGGAGCAGTTCGAACGGTTGTTCGAGTGTTCGAATTGAAATAGGCGCGAATTTTAAAATTGTATTATTTTACAGTGTTTTGCAAGTGGTGCTGAAATTGGTACTCATAAAAACGACCATCCTTATAAATTTGTTGAACATTGGTCGGTTAGTATATTTGGTGGTCGTGGTAATTGGACCGGTGGTGAGGAATTAAAATTGTTAGATTCGGTTGAATTGTACGGTTTTGGTAACTGGGAATTGGTCAGTCAAGATGTTAAAACACGAACAGCTGATGGTTTGTTGCGATTATAGAAATTTGTTTTTTTAATTAATTTGTAAATTTTAGAAGTACGCGATGAATTTATTGCCCGTTATCTTGATGGTAATATAGGGAAAGCAACATGGGCTGAATGTCGTGACCGTCAACCAACATTAATCGATCATGTACCTGATGATAATGGACCATTATCACCGGCTGTAATTGCAAAACTACCACCATTAGATATAACACCAGAAGAGGCACAACAATTAGATTATAAACCACATCGTGATGATTTCGAAAGAGTAAGTAGAATTAAATCATCTTTAACTCTATTGTATATTTAACAAGGTAGATAAATTCAATTTTAGGAATATGATATGGGTGCAGAACAATTAGTATCATCATTACAATTAGATACAAATGAAGATACAGATATTGAAATAGCTTTAAAATTATCAATGGTCGATATGTATACGAGACGTTTAAGAGAACGGGCTAAACGGAAACGTATCGTTCGTGATTATCAATTGGTAGCGAAATTTTTTGCGAATCAACGTAAAGATTCAAAGCAACAACAACAATTACCGTTAACAAAAGAGCAGAAGTATTCATTTTATTGTTGTAATATTTTTAATTATTGATTATATTGTTTTTTTTCTTTTGTAGAGAATTGCGTGATAATATGAGAATTTTTAGTCAGTTTTTTACATCCAGTGAACATGAACGTTTAATAAATAGTTTAGAACGTGAAAAAGAATTAAGACATCGCTTATCAGAATTGTGTAGATATAGAAGTTTAGGTTTACAGACACAAGAGGAGGTTTTACATTATGAACAACATATGGCTTATCAGAAACAACAACAAATCAAACATTGTAAATCTGTAAGTTATACTTTTCTACATATATACAGGGTGAGCCAAGTGGTTGGCCTATTAGAAGTTCCAATTGATTAGTTTCTGAAATTTGGTATACACCCCGTTTTTGGGGGGTACACTTGGAAAATATGTTCGTTGCTCTATCAACCCCCGGTGTATAATATATAGACTTTGATAACATGGCCTATGGTCTAGCGTTAATAGTTTTTCAGGAATTTCGACTTTTTCAGAAAATTTCGATTTTGTAGTGTTTTATTAAAAAATTCATATCTCTGAAAATATTGTTGTTAGACAATCCAAATTTGGAAATCAAATAGTTCAAACTATGTGCTTTACGCTAAATTTTATATAATTCAATTATCTTTTAGCGTTTAGTTGAAACCTGTTTTTCTTTCAGCCAATTTTCAAAGCCCAATAATTTTCTTATTTTAAATGGAATGGTATATTTTTCTTTCCCCGATTAGACAGAGAAAAAAATTCTGCGTCGAATCATATTAGCATTCCCTATACCTATTCCTGATAATTTTTCAGTTATTCAAGAATTTAGATTTCTAATAATTTACCCCATGAAACGAAATACTAAAACGTAGTAGGCTTTGCGAAACAATCTTCTGTCACAATTAACAATTTAATAACTGATTATTTTTATATTTTTTAATTTAAAAATTATNAGTTGACAAATAATTAAATTAAAATTAATTGGATTTTCTTTTCATGTAAAATTGGCAGAAATCGCTGAAAAAACATTTAAAATAATCATTCTTAACCTTAAATGTGATAGTTAATGTCAAGTTGCTAAGCCTCCTATGCCTTTCTTTATAGGCGAATTATAAAGTCATGGACAACTAGACAGTGGTCAATTTCAGGCTGGGGAGAAAACTATTGAAAATTGAAAATCTTNGTTTGGTTTGTGTGTGCAGGCTAAAGTTGTAAGAAAATATGTAAACAGAAACAGATTGTATCAGTTTGCATTTCACTTAGGGCAGCAGTGGTTATCCAATATTAAATCAACAACTACAACCACAGCAACAACAACAACAACAAGGCTCCCCATCAAAAAACGGGTAAATATAAATTTAATATATATTTTTTTAAGTTTTAATAATTGAATTATTTTAGAAGAAGCGAAGAAAACCCAAATTCATCCGGAAAAAAATTCATGTGGCCGCCTTGCGACGAGCAAGACAACAACACCAACAACAATACGAACAACACCAACTCGATTTGGGATAATAACGATCGACCATTATCACCAAATGCTCTACCATTAGGTTCATTATTATCACAACATGAAATTGAAGTATGTTCCCGGAATATTCGGTATTTTAATTTTTTGAAAATTAATGAATTTTCTTCCAGTTATGTAAATCGTTGAATCTACAGCCCGTCCAATACACCACATTAAAATCATTAATCATTCAAGTATGTTAAAGAATTGTAATTATTTTCATAAATTTAACGTTATTATTAATTTAAAGGAAAATCTATTATCACCAAATCGTCATCGTTCAATAGAGATCGATATGAATTCACCTGAAGTCAGCGTGAAGGATGTTGTTACCCAATATTTGAGTTGTAGCGGCTGGTTACCGGGTGTTTCAGTTGTTTGATCATTTTAATTAGTTAATCAACAATCGGAATATACAGATTGTCTTTGATTATTTTATTTAAGACATCAAAAACAATCTGTATATTGTGTATAGAATCAATAGTATTAATATTTGTAATATTTGATTTTGCACAATTTGATTTTTTCCGGTTATTTAAAGAAATGGGTCGCATTATAGGTCAAAGGTTACTTACAACAGTGCATTTTCTAGTTAAATCATTGAGATTTATCAGGAAGTTTGTATTTTATTTCTAAGAAATTGTTTCTTTTTTTTTGTAAAAAATCAAGTATGAGTGATAAAATAGAGGGTACCATTATTATTATCATTATTATATTTAAGACTGTTTCTTTTTTTTTGTAAATATAAACGATTTATCTTTAAAAAATGATAAGATGCAATGATTTTTACCCTTGAATCTAGACAATTTCCTTTACAATTCCAAGTATTTGTTTTTATTTTTAATTGAATGCAACTAATGCCAATTGAGTGAATGCATTCATTGTGTTTGTGTTGAAATGATGTTAATAGACCGTTAATGGAAGATGTCAAAAGTTCATAATAAACAAATACGATAAGAGTCAATCATAGAGTAAGAGAATGTGAAGCTTTTTAATATTAGTGTTGTTTTTTGATGAGAATGATTGTCTTCGTTCTAATTCTAATATTAATTTCGACAACTAATTGGTAAGATTTGCGTTAAATTTGATGATTGTATTAAAAAAAATTCTGTTTCAGTGATAATGTTGAAGATTATAAAAAACCGAATTCCGGTTTCATTGTGGCATTACCCAAAGCTTTACAATCCGGTAAAAATGAGACGATTTGTCTATCAATACATTCAATGACAATCAATTGGTCACCGATAAAAATAACCATCGATTTAAAAATAAAAGATCAACACTATTATACTGTCAAGAATCTACAAAGTACCGGTAAATCTTGTCGGATTTATCGAGAATTTAATAATTTATTAAATTTTTTAGAATATATTTGCTTCGAATTGGATGTACCGCATTTGGGATTGATCGAACCCCGATTTGCAAGCATTAAAATCCAATTGCAGGTCAACGATACCGTCATCTATTCAGCACACAATCAAGACCCTATCGTTATCTACCCCAGCAAACAGTTGATTTTTATTGAAACCGATCGGCGTACCTATAAACCTGGAGATCTGCTAAAATTTCGTGTATTGATATTGACCGAAAATCTATTACCGGCTAAACAGTACAAGGTGATAGTTCAATTCGGTTACACTATGAACTAAATAGTTTTTATTGTAAGACAGATAGATGTGATTCGAATCCGGAATCCGTTGGACATTACTGTAGCCGTTTGGGAGAATATCACAACAGAATTGGGGTTGGTACAGTTAGAACAACAATTGCCACAAGAAGCGATCAATGTTTGTATCAATTTCACTATTTAAGGGCACAGAGTAGCTGTGAGATTTTTAACCGGCAAAAATGTGAATTTTAACTCGCGATTTATCGCTTGTCCTTGGGACTACGGCAACCGCAGATATATTTTTGAAAAGAGCATTTCTTATAGCCCCTAAGTGTTATTTCCGTTTTTCAAAATATTGATACAAATTTGAATTACAGACGAAAATCTAACAACATGTTTTTTTCGTATTTTGATTATTTTGCAAAAATTCTTGTACTGTTAGATAGCAAATAGAAAATTCTTTTCAAATCTTCAAGAAATTTTCCAATTCCATGGTTAGTTTTCCGGAAAATCAAGAAAATGTCTGGGAGGAGATATAATAATTTGGGCACATTTTTTATTTTACAGAATTGATCAACCCCTCATTCAAAAGCTGATACAAAGGTGGAGTGCAAGATGAAGCCCTTTTTTGAAATTTTGAAAATTGCCTGAGTTATTGCGGAAAAACCAACTGGTTTTTCTGGCATTGTTTTCACATATTAAAATTACTTATTCTGCTTTAAAATACATATGCTTAGGTAGATAATTTTGTTCTCTTTCCGACTGATGCATTATTTTTGTAAAAAGTGTTGATTATTATATCTCCTCCCAGACATTTTCTTGATTTTCCGGAAAACTAACCATGGAATCGGAAAATTTCTTAAATATTTGGAAAGAACTAACAGTACTAGAATATTTGCAAAATAATCAAAATTGGCCAAGTTATAAGAGAAAATACAAGAAATTGTATACAAAAATACGAAAAAAACATGTAATGCAAATTTGTATCAATGAGACATATGCATAAAAATGAAGTCAATTCTTTTACATCGAAATTATAGTAAATCCTTAGGTTTGAATGCATAAAAAGTGTAGTAATAGCGTTTACTTAAATATGTGACTTCAGTGATGTAGCATTAGTTTTGGACTTACTTTTTTGAAGTAAATCCTTTGATCTAGATGCATAAAAATGTTGGTATTAAGGCAAATGCTTCGAAGTTGCGTAGTCTGCTTGGTGTTAAACTTGGCACTTTTCAAACAAGTTTTTTTTTTGTCGAAAATGGCCGCATTCATGAATGTTAAGTTCGAAAAAAGTTATAAAAATAGAAGAGAATGTCATGACTGTGACTTCAAAAGCTTACACCGCTTTGATCGAGTAAATGTACAGTAGCTTGCTCCTTACTTCTTTGGGGAGCAGTTAGAAACAAGAGGTGGAGCTCTTTCTCTAGAACAGTAGATGAAAGTTTTCTTAAGATATGTAGATGATCCGGTGTTGGAGAAGATATTGGAATCCATCAGTGTACAGTTTCTAGGACAGTCAAGTATATTTCAGAAAAGATTCTAAACAAGGCATATGCATGGATAAAATTTCCTAATAACCAAGAAACTAAAACAGTGTTTAAACAATTCTAATTTTTACGAGGGTCGTCCAATAAGTCCCTAGAGAAAATCCAAGAGATGGCACTTGCATCGAAAATTAATTTTTCCCAGTAAGCAGCACTCCTAACTAGTCAGCTGTTGAAGTTTCAGCTGTATCCATCACGTATTTTCATTTTGGCTGTCGATTGAAGTAAATAACTTTCATTTGATTTTAACGATGGATAAAAGTGAGTTTAGAGCGGTGATTAAACACTTGTATTTAGAAGGGTTACCACCGAAAGAAATCAAAGCTGAGTTGGATGAAATTCATGGCACATCTGCTCCTGTGTTTGCAACTATTTACAACTGGCTGAATGAGTTTAAACGTGGCCGCGAATCCGCAAAAGATGAAAAGCGCTCAGGACGCCCTATGGAAGTGTCTACTCCGGAAATGATTGATAAAATCCATGATATGGTTTTAAGTGATCGACGAATTAAAGTGTGCAAAATAGTGGAGGCTACAGGCATATCGCAAGGCACAGTAGCTTCAATTTTACACGAAAAATTAGATGTGAAAAAAATCTCGGCAAGATTTGCTCACACTCGCGAATAAACGCAATCGTGTGGTCGACTCTAAGGCTGTTTTGGCGCTTTTCCGTCGCAATGCTGAGGAATTTCTGCGTCGATACATAACTGTCGATGAAACATGGATACATCACTACACTACAGAGACAAAAGAACAGTCGAAACAGTGGATTTTTGAAGGTGAACGGGCTCCGAAGAAAGCGAAGACAGTGAAATCGGCCGGCAAGGTTATGGCCACGGTCTTTTGGGATGCCCTCGAAATCATCTATATCGATTACTTGGAAAAAGGAAAGACGATAACAGGAGAGTATTATGCATCGTTATTGGACCGGCTAAGTGAAGAAATCAAGGAAAAACGTCCTCATTTGAAACGGAAAAAGATTCTCTTTCATCAAGACAATGCAGGGGTGCACACTTGCGCAGTTGCGGTGGCTAAAATTGAGGAATTGAAGTTCGAATTGGTCGACCACCCACCGTATTCACCAGATTTGACCCCCAGTGACTTTTTCTTATTTCCCAACTTGAAGAATAGGCTTGGCGGACAAAGGTTTACGTCTAACGAGGAGGTCATTACCCAAACAAATGCATATTTTGATGAGCTTCCGAAATCCTACTTTTTGGACGGTTTAAAAAATTTAGAAAAACATTTAGAAAAATGTATATAGCTAAAAGAAGATTATGTTGAAAAATTAAAAAAAAATCTACCCAAAAAAATGTTTTTTCTACTTTTTTCTAAGGACTTATTGAACGACCCTCGTATTATTTTTTCGTTTCCGTAGAAATAGACTAAAGCTACCTTTGTTTAACTGATTTCAACGAAGTAAATGCTTACTTTTTTTTAGTTTTTGATTCGAATGAAAAGCATTTACTTTTTGCACATGAAATGAAGTATTTACTTTTTCTGAGGAGCAATAGCTTTTGCTGCTTGCTTTTAAATCTTACTACTTTTTTATGCATACGTCCCAATATTTTGAAAAAACGGAAATAACCCTTAGGGGCTATAAGAAATGCTCTTTTCAAAAATCTATTGAGCGAGTAATCGCGAGTTAGAAATTCACATTTTTGCCGGTTAAAAATCTCATCTACTCTGTGCCCTTAATCTCAATCGTTGGTTATAATCTATTATTTCCAGGGTAAATGGCAGATTGATGTTGATAGTGGTACTCACCACCAATTTGAAATCAACCGCTATATCCTACCGCGTTTTCAAATTGAACTACACCACCCCAAAGTGATTTACTACGATAGTGATAGTTTGAAAATCGAAATTTGCGCCAAATACACCTACGGGGGCCACGTTAAAGGTAGTACTTTTATCCGTTTAACTGATTCACATCATATTTTAAAACAATCAATTCAAATGATTAAACCCACAAATGGCTGTACGCAATTCGAATTTACGGCAATCGATTTGAATTTGGTTGAATTACAAAAACGATTGTCGGATTCTTCGTTAACGCAGGACTCAAAGGTGCAATTCTTTCTAACAACAACAGTTACCGAATACGGTACGGATAAAATTGAGATGAAAACTGGTAAGATTCTAATTACATTTAAAGCTTATCAGTTGAAATTCGATACAATTGATAAGATATTCATGCCTGGTATTCCGTATTATAGTCAAATATTTATAACAAATCTACAAATTCCGATAATTAATGAAATTGTACAAATTTGTTATAATCTAGCCGTACGGAAGAGTTGGAATTTATTGAATAACGAACAATGTACGAATTTTAGTTTAAACAACAACCACCAAAAAGATGGGGTGATTAAATTCGTAATACCACCATTACGTTCGAATATTATCCATTTACATTTAAATGCTAGATCATTAAATCAGACAAATATCGCCGATAATCTACTTGTAATCCGGTTACATTCAACAAATCAAGATTTTATACGAATTGAACAACCCCAAATTAAATTCGAATGTCGATCATTACAATCGTTAAAAATCTACTTTACAACGGATAATTTCCATGAGAATCAAACAGTAACGTTTTATTATTTATTAAAATCGAGAGGACAGATTGTTAAATTGAAGAAATATCAACATCAAGTGGCGAAAAAATCAAAACCATTAGAGGAGTATGAAAATTCGACAATTGTCGGTAAACAACATCGACATATAATGAAAACTATGTCGACAATCGACGAATTTACATTAAAATTCAAATTAGATGATCAAATCTTAACAAATTATCAATTCCTAATCTATTACATTACAAACGATGGTGAAACTATCGTTTCAACACGCGAAATTCCAATCGAATCGTGTCTAAATAATCGAGTTGTAGCCAAATGGGCAATGAAACAATCCTATCCTGGATCATCGGTTGCTCTTTTAATCGGTACAACTTCAGACTCGCTATGTTCGATTACAGCAACCGATAAGGCGACCCAATTTATGGATAATTTGAATCGTCTAGATACGTTCAAATTGATGAGAACGTTTATGATCGATGAACAATTACAAAAACAATACGAATCGTTATTGACGCAATCATCCGGACGGCGGTCGTGTCTACCGCCGGTTAAGAAGAATAAAGACCAAATTTCATCGTTAATTGATGATGGGGGCACAGAATTGGAGCGAACTAAACGTTATATTTATTCATTTTCTGAAGATTTCGATTCTTACGATATTGTTAATGTATGTAATTTGTTTTAATTTAAACTATTTTGTGAAGTTTTGTTTGATTGTAGAAATTCGGGGCGAATATTATCACAAATTTGAAAATAATAACGAAACCGTGTTATACAGGCCCGGCAATACCACCGCCACCACCATCGCCTATAATTGCCGAATTGACCGATCAGTATAACGATCATAATGATGATCGAATAGTACCGATACGTTCGTATTTCCCTGAAACGTGGCTATGGGAATTAGTGCCGGTTCGTGGTGCTGAAATAATACACCGTGATCTACCCCATTCTATCACCGATTGGATTACTAATATTATGTGTATATCTGAAGAACAAGGTGTTGGCTTCAGTCAAACAACACAAATTTCCTCATTTCAGCCGTTTTATATCGATGTATTAACACCGTATTCGATTAAAAAAGATGAAATTCTATATTTACATGTGATAGTCTTCAATTATGTCACGCATAATCTTCCGATACGGTTGAGTTTGAGTGAATCTTCAGGCTTGGAATTGTTGAATCGGCGCCGGGTGGCTTTCTGTATTTCAACAAACGACACATTAACGCATGTTTTCGAATTGAAAGCGACTGAAATCGGCGTGAAAAACGTAACGATTTTGGCTGAAATCGATTCTTCATATCCTGGTGAATGTGGGCCTGATGTTTTATTAAATCGAAGGTATTTTAGAATCTATTAGGTTGTTTAAAAAATAATGTCGGTTTTTATAAATGTCATGATTTTGAAGTTATTTTGACATAACTACTAAAATCCATTTGGGCATATTGCATGCCACTTCAAAAAGTACAATTTCAGTTTTATTTCTGTTAGAATTCGATAATTTTCCCATATTAGGCAGAGTTGTTATTAATTATCAAAGTTGATATGGATAAGAAGTAGTTAAGGATAATTTTTTGTATGAATTTAAACTGGGCCACAAGGCTGCAGAAGCAAGTCGGAATATTAACGGAACATTCGGCAATGAATTGACTAACGAACATACGTTTCAACGATGGTTTCAAAAAATTTCGAGAAGGAGATGAGACACTCGAAGATGAGGAAGGACGTGGACGAAAGACGGCTATAGAAAACGACGAATTGAAAGCTTTGGTGGAGGCGAATCCTCGAACTACAGTTCGAAGGCTAAGAAAAATATTAGGTGTTACGATCGGTACAATTTCAAACCATCTCAAAGGCATTGGTAAGTCAAAAAAGCTGGACAAGTGGGTTCCACGCGAACTGAATGAGAGTCAGAAAAATCGTCGATTTGAAGTTGCGTCTTCGCTTGTTTTACGCAACTCTAATGAACCATTTCTTGATCGAATTGTAACTTGCGACGAGAAGTGCATACTTTACGATAACCGACGGTCAGCTCAGTGGTTGGATCATGATCAAGCTCCACAGCACTTCCCAAAACCCAAGTTGCATCAAAAGAAGGTGATGTTTAGTGTTTGGTGGTCTGCGTCTGGTCTGATTCATCACAACTTCTTAGACATGGGTAAAACGATCACGGCGGAGAAGTATTGTAATGAAATTGATGAAATGCACCAAAAACTTCGACAAAAGTATCCGGCTTTAGTAAACAGAAAAGGACATTTAGACCACTTTTTGAGGGATAAATGCTTTAGAAACGAAAACGAGGCCAAACATGCTTTCAACGAATTTATTAATTCCCGAAGTCCACAGTTTTATGTTGATGGTATAAATGAACTTGTATCTCGTTGGTCAAGATGTATTCATTCTAGCGGTTCCTATTTTGACTAATAAAGTTATGTTTTGAATCAAATATATATATTGGGTGTCTAAATATGACTCCGACCTCATCAATTGGTTAGCTAGTATACCTGGTTACGCGCATACATCTACCTGGCAATATTTATATTTGAAAGTACTTGGAAATAGCTATTGAAAACAGTCTAAGATATACGATTGAAGGTTAAGCATCGAATAATTTTAGCGCATTGAAAATGTCGAGTTTTATTCCAAATAAACAGCATTTGCGGGAAGTTTTATTGCACTATTTTGTTGCAAAGAAAACTGCAGCAGAAACCTATCGCTTGCTTGTGGATATTTACGGTGATCATGCTCCATCAAATACAACTTTCAAGGAATGGTTTCAACGATTTAAAAATGTTGATTTTGACATTAAAGACAAAGAACATGGAAGACCACTCAAAAAATTTGAAGGCGCAGAACTGGAAGAATTACTGGCTGAAAATTGTCGTCAAACACAATCAGAATCGACAGCATCATTAAATGTCGATCGATCAACTCTTGCAAAACGTTTACAAGCAATGGGAGTGGTTTAAAAAGTTTGTTTCTGGGTTTCACATGAACTGAAAGAACGTCGGAAAACCATCTGTGAAATGCTGCTTCAAAGACAGAACAGATTTGTAGTTGGGTGGATGCAGATTCCTCCTTAACACTACGGCAACTGAAGGAAAAGTGTTTGGCCCAGTGGCCAAACATTAATCAAATTTCATTATCCACTATCAACAGAGCTCTTCAGAGTTTTCATTATTCGATTAAAAGAATTTCATTCGTTCCCGATAGAAGAAATACACCTGATACTCTTCAAGCTCGTTTTGATTATGCAGTTCAGTACAATTATGCTTGAAAGAAATAAAATTTTTTTCATTGATGAGTATGGAATTCAATTGCCGCAGCAATGAATGCACTTGTTTCAAATTCAAGATAGACCGTACAATATTGAACATTTTTCTGAATTTGTCACTTCCTTAATTAATCATTTGAATAATGATGGTGTGCAAGGAGCTCATTTACTTATGGATAACGTACGATTTCACAGAAACGAAGTAGTAACTTTCATTTAAGCTCATGGTCATTTTGCGGTGTTTTTACCCCCATATAGTCCATTTTTAAACCCCATAGAGGAATTGTTTAATCAATGGACACAGTTAATCAAAATTCATAATGCTCCTGAACATATAAATCCGGCACATTGTTGTAATTATTTTCAACATATGGAAACATTTCTGCACGATTGTCTTCGAAGAAATGAAGTAATGAATTAATTATGTTTCGTGTTATTTTGGTATTGAGTGTGTGAATATGACTCCGACTTCATCAATTGGTTAGCTAGTATACCTGGTTACGCGTATACATCTACCTGGCAATATTTATATTTGAAAGTACTTGGAATTAGCTATTGAAAACAGTCTAAGACATACGATTGAAGGTTAAGCATCAAATAATTTTAGGGCATTGAAAATGTCGAGTTTTATCGCAAATAAACAGCATTTTCGGGAAGTTTTATTGCACTATTTCGTTGCAAAGAAAACTACAGCAGAAACCTATCGTTTGCTTGTAGATATTTGATCATGCTCCATCAAATACAACTTGCAAGGAATGGTTTCAACGATTTAAAAATGGTGATTTTGACATTATAGACAAAGAACATGGAAGACCACCCAAAAAATTTGAAGACGCTGAACTGGAAGAATTATTGGCTGAAGATTGTTGTCAAACACAATCAGAATTGGCAGCATCATTGAATGTCGTTTGATCAACTGTAGCAAAACGTTTACAAGCGATGGGAGTGGTTCAAAAATTTGTTGCTGGGTTCCACATGAATTGAAAGAACGTTGGAAAACTATCTGTGAAATGCTGCTTCAAAGACAGGAAAGTAAAGGTTTTTTGCATCGAATAATCACTGGGGATGAAAAATGGATATATTATGTGAATCCAAAACGTAAAAAATCTTGGGTGAAACCAGGTGAAGCCGGCCCATCGCAGCCAAAGAAAAATATCCATTGTACCAAGGTTATGATCTGCATTTGGTGGGACCAGAAAGGTATCGTGTATCAGGAGTTGCTGAAACCATCTGAAACTATCACTGGCGATGTTTACTGGAGACAACTAATGCGTTTGAAGGTAGCAATAGAAGAAAAACGACCAGAAAGGGCGGAAAGGCACAACAAAATTATTTTACAACGTGACAACGCCAAACCCCTTACTCCAAATGTTGTGAAAACATATTTAAATGGACTGAACTGGGAAGTGCTACCCTATCCGCCATATACGTCAGACGTAGCTCCTTCAGAATACCACTTATTCCGGACGATGCAGTCAGATCTTACGGGAGAGCGATTTAACTCTCACGAAGCTATCAAAATTTGGCTGGACACTTGGATTGCCTCAAAAGACCAGAATTTTTTCAAGCGAGGAATCCGTAAATTGCCTGAAAGACGGGCAAACGTTGTAGCTTCAGATTGAGCATTCTTTGATTAAACAATTCTATTATTTCCTAAACAAACTAATGTGTTTTATTTTCACAAAAAAGGTTGCAGTCATATTCACACCCAATAATTAAACTTTGACGTTAAAAACCGACATTATTTTTTAAACAACCTAATAATTCACATTAATTATTTCTTAATAATTATAAAAAGTTTTAGGGATGTTGTTTTTAAAACATTCCTCGTCGATCCGGAAGGTTATCCAATGAAACAAACAAAATCGGTTTTCCTTTGCGGTGATAACGGCGATAATCAATCAAATTCAATTGAATGGTTGTTAGAATCGATTGATAACGATGATGATATTGTGCCGGAAACGAATCAATTGAGAATTATTATAAATGGCGATCTTCTAGGTCAAACTATAGAGAATTTAGAGCAATTATTGCAAATCCCAACCGGGTGTGGGGAGCAAATTATGGCATCATTAGCACCGAATTTATTTATTTTTAACTATTTACAAACAATCGGACAATTAACAACAACAATACGACAACGTATCGTACGGAATTTAAAGATCGGTTATCAGAGAATTCTAAATTATTCACATAAAGATGGTTCGTTTTCGCCATTCGGTTATCACGATCCAAGCGGTTCGATGTTTCTAACAGTATTCGTTGTACGTGTCTTACAACAAGCCAAACAATTAATTTATGTTGATCAGAAATTGATTGATCGCGCCGTCCATTGGATATTCGAACATCAATTAGAGAATGGTTGTTTCAATTCAATGTTGCATGTCTTTCAAGATATGGGATTAACGAGTATTGAAAATAGTACAGCCAGTTTAACATCGTACGTTATTATAAGCTTATTAGAAGCCGGTGTTAATATACCCGAACGGGTACGTACAAATGCTAAATATTGTATACGTGGCCATTATCATTTAGATAAATACACATTGGCGATCAGTTCGTATGCTTTATTTAAGATTAATTGGTACGATGAAGCTGTACGGATGTTGAAGAAATTGGAACAAATCTCTAATCAACAAGATAATCTATTGTGGTGGAGTACAAAGAATACTTCAGCGACTACAGATATTGAAATAACAAGTTATGTATTGTTGGCATTATTGGAATATAAAACGCAAGAAAATTTAGCGAAAGCCCATTCGATTGTGCGTTGGTTAACAACAAAACAGGGACCTAAAGGTGGTTTCCGTTCAACTCAAGATACGGTAGTTGCCCTCGATGCTCTAACTAAATATTCAACTTTCATCAATTCGAAACAATTAGATTTGAATGTAACAATATTGACGAAAAAACAAACAAATCGATTCAACATTAGAGCTACAGATCGTCTAAAATCGAGACATTTTAATATCAAACATGAATTGAACAATAAAAATCCGATCAAAATAAATGTTGATGGTGATGGTTGTATTCTGGCACAATTGGTGCAAACGTATTATTTAAAACAACAACGTCGACAACAACAACAAGTCAATAATTCGAATAGTGTTTTTAAATTGAATACGGAATTAACGTCAGTTTCAAATATCGACCAGTGTTCAATTGTACAATTCACTTCGTGTTTAACATACGATGGACCGGATCAACAAACAAATATGGCAATATTAGAAATAGAATTACCATCTGGTTATAAAGCGGATCGTGGGTCGCTCTATCGATTGATTGATCAAACGGAGAATTCAAGTAAATTTTCTATAAATTCAACTGTTGAACTCAAAATTTATATAGGAAGTCCTACTATTTGACAAGTATTTGAAAATAGATCATAGATCATAGATTATTTTGCCAAAATTGGAGCCTCATAGCTCACCGGCGAATATTCGCCATAATTTTTTTTCATTTCACCGTATTTCAAAATAAACACAAAATATTCCTTTTTGGTCGTTTTATATGTACTGTTTTGATCGATGAAAATCACGACATTGTTAGAAACAATTTTGACCACTTTTCAAATAAGCTACAAAGCTCAAATTTTGCTCAAAATGATCTCCTGGGGCGCTAAATACTTGGAATAATTTCCGAATTACCCGCCAATAATATTTTGATATAAATTATACAGGGTGAGCCAAGAGGTTGGGCTATTAACAGTATAAGTTATAATTGATGGAAATTTCTGAAATTTACTATGCATCTGAACCATCTCTAGAAAATATTTTCGTTGTTCTATCAACCCCCAATACAGTCCGATTAGTAAAGTATGGATAGTAACGTCTAATAACTCTGCTATTTTTTAATCGAATGAAAAAATTTATACAAGAATTCGAAGGGGGACACAAAGGCTATCTATTAGAATTGGAAAAACGCTCCTACGGTATTGGGAAATCGAAAAAATCGACGTTCCCTTTTGATAATTACGCAAAATTGCATGGAAAATTCCTAAATTTAAGAACTCGAAGTTAACTAGATCCGAAAATATAGATAACTATTTTGAAAAATTAATTTTTCTTCACGAAAAAAGGTTTAAAAAATCGTGATATTATTTTCGTATCTAGATAACTTCGAGTTTTTAAATTTAGGAATTTTCCATGCAATACTGAGTAATTCTCAAAAGGTAAGGTCGATTTTTCTGATTTTGAAATAACGTAGAAGAGTTTTTCCAATTCCAATAGATAGTTTAGATGTTCCTCTTCGAATTCTTGTATAAATTTTTTCATTCGATTAAAAAATGGAAGAGTTATTAGACGTTATAGCTTACTGCCCATAGTTTAATGAATCAGAGTGTATATGTGGAAGTGCACCTTGTTTTTTTATTTTAAAAGTTATGCTAACTTTTCTATTTCATATTTAGATTCCATAGTGAAATTGAAGGAGATTTTGATATTATTACCTATGTTTTAGCATTAAGGGCACGGGTTAGCTGTTAGAATTTTTACCGGCAAAAATTGAATTTCTAACTCGCGATTTCTCGCTTGTCGTTGGGACTATGGCAACCGCAGATAGATTTTTGAAAAGAACATTTCTTATAGCCCCTAACGATTATTTCTGTTTTTCAAAATATTGATACAAATTTGAATTACAGACGAAAATCTAACAACATGTTTGTTTCGTATTTTTGTATAATTTCTTGTATTTTCTCTTATAACTTGGCCAATTTTGATTATTTTGCAAAAATTCTTGTTCTGTTAGATAGCAAATAAAAAGTTCTTTTCGAATCTTCAAGAAATTTCCGATTCCACCGTTAGTTTTCCGGAAAATTGAGAAAACGTTTGGGATCTGATATAAGAATTTGGGCACAGTTTTTATTTTACAGTATTGATCAACCCCTCATTTGAAAGCTGATACAAAAGCCGAGGCGAATGCGAAGCCCTTGTTTTGAAATTTTGAAAATTGCTTGAGTTATCGCGAAAAATTCGAGTTGATTTTCTAGCACTCTTTTCACTTATAAAAATTAATTATTTTGCTTTAAAATACATACGGTTAGGTAGATAATTTTGTCCTCTTTCCGATTGATGCATTATTTTTGCAAAAAATGTTGATTTGTTGAAGAAAATTGAGTGGAAATCCGGTGTCGTTATTTTGCCAAGATGGTCCCGCTTTACACGCTTTACAGTGTGGGTTTGCCTAATCGCAAGTTGGTGGAATCATCGATACTCAATCCAAAGCGAGACACACAATTCGATTTGGCAAACACGCACTGTCTACCAGTATGGCTGGTTATCTTGCTTGATAATACACAAACAAAAAGACTGGATTTTCGTTCCATTTTCTTTGAAAAATCAACATTTTTAACAAAAATAGTGGGCTAATTGGAAAAAGAACAAAATTATCTACCTAACCGTATGTATTTTAATGCAAAATAATCAATTTTAATAAGAGAAAACAGTGCCAGAAAAACTACTTGGTTTTTCTTCGATAAATCAAGCAATTTTCAAATTTTCAAAAAATTCTTTCTATCTTGCCCTCCGCCTTTGTATCAGCTTTCGAATGAGGGGGTTGATCAATGCTGTAAAATAAAAACTGTGCCCAAATTCTTATATCACATCCCAAACGTTTTCTTAATTTTCCGTAAAACTAACGGCGGAATTGGAAAATTTCTTGACGATTTGAAAATAAGTTTTTATTTGCTATCTAACAGTACAAGACTTTTTGCAAAATAATCAAAACTGGCCAAGTTAAAAAAAAAATACAAGAAATTGTATACAAAAATACGAAAAAAACATGTTGTTAGATTATCATCTGCAATTCAAATTTATATCAACATTTTGAAAAACGGGAAGAACTGTTAGAGGCTACAAGAAGTGTTGTTTCCAAAAATCTATCTGCGGCTGTCGTACTCTCAAGAACAAGCGAGAAATCTCACAACTGGCCCTTAAGACCGAATACATTTTTCTCAAAAATAATATGCAATTTGAAAATTAGATGAAATTGTCTATAAAATGGTACCAATTTTACTAAATATATTTAATTTTAACAGGTGAGAATAATAATTGAAAGTTTTCCACTATGAAATTCCATTAAATTTTCAAAATTTTGTTTGCTACTTTTAGGCCCAACATAAACCTTCGATGAGCTTCAAAATAAGATTTTGTTTGTCTAATAGTATGTAAGTTTAAAATTGTGCATACAATAATCTTTCAAAGTTTTTATCAATTTTCCGGAAAACTAACAGTGCCATCGGAAATTTTCCTGCACATTTGCAAAGCGCTTTTAATTTGCTATATACTATTTAAAAATCTTTTCAAAATAAGCATTATTAGCAATCTAATGAAGAAAAAATTGTCAAAAAAACCGGAAAACATACTTTAAGATTTCCTTATATAATTCAGAATTGCTTGTGAACTTTCAAAAATGAAAACCGGCCCGACATACACCTTGAATTGCTCTTTCTATTGCCCTTAAATCATCAAAATTCGTTCAAAAACAGCTAAGGAATCGTATTTCAAATCGAAGGGTAACACAATACTTTTTCAGGAATTTTGACTTTCCGAAAATTTTAATTTTGATTTAAAAATTCATATCTCTGAAAATATTGGTACTAGACAATTTAAATTGAGAACTCAAATGANTCAGACCATGTCACGATTTCTAAAAATGTCAGATGACTCAACAAATGTCAATGCTCTCAACATTGATTGTTTCATTTTGTTCCATTTTATTCTGAAATAGGTAGAAATATTTTTCATTTATTCTAGGTCACAATGGAGAAAAATGGAAAAAAATATGTGGGGAGCATCCTTGGAACTCGTTTTCAAAAATCACAATATGATCAGAAACGAGCGTTTTTTTGCCCAACTTGCCGATCAGCTAAGGTTCAAATTTGGCTAAAACGATCTACAAGGACTCCTTTATAAATTATTTTCAAACCGTTTTTCAAATAGTGGAAGTTGCCAGTTTTAAGTGAAAAACTGCCATTTGGAGCAATTTGTAAAATATTTTAAGAGATCTTTTGAGCAAAATTTAACCTCGTAGCTCCTTGGGAAATTGATGAAAAAACCGCTTTAATCGGAGAATCTCGCAATCTCGGCGAACCTAAAACTTCTCCCAAACAAATAGTTTTTTTTATGTTTCACGACTGATCTCGGGAAACAAATTTTTCTCTTTCCGGGATTTCGAGAGTAAAAATAATGCTGCTTTGTTTGGGATAAATTTTAGGTTGGTCGAGATTGCAAGATTTTCCGATTAAAAAGGTTTTTCATCAATTTCCAAAGGAGCTACGGGATTCGAATTTTGCTCAAATGATCTCCAAAGACCGCCCTATAAATTCTCAAGGTATTTTCTAAATTACTCGTGAAATAATGGCAGCATATGAACTTTTAGTCCGTGAAACACCCCGTATTGTTAGTTCAGCACCTAGATTTTACAATTATACAAAATTAATCATTTCTCTATTTTTTCCTTAAAACAGAATTGAAAATGTTTGAAGAAGTAAACGATAAAGTATTCTTATATTTCACAAAATTGGACCACGACGACGATACCTGTATAAGTTTCAATATAAATGAAAATAATATGATCGGACAACGACAAGAATCAACAATTAAACTGTATGATTACTACAAACCGGAATATGAGATTGTACAATTTTATAAAACTAACGAAGACTGCAATAGAACTTTTTATAATTTAGCAACAATGCCAGAATTAGTAGTGAATGATCAACAATCATTAAATAACAATGATAACGAGAAAATTATATCAAAACGGCGGATAAATCCGGATTTTGTCGACCGGGATATCAATCTACNCGACACTCTACTTGAAATGCTCTTTCAAAAGCCGTTTAGATCATCAAAATCCATTGGAAATTGCACGAAATTTCTTGGTTTGAAAATGGCCTCAAAAAGTAGCCTGGGTAACGGATGCCCTTAAGTTTTATACATTTCTACATTTATGTTCGTGTCCACAAAAAATTTGCTAATCCAAAAGCCTGCATGTTATAACATATTTAAAGTAGGACGAGTATACTCATCTTGGCAATGCATGGCCCCCAGCCAAAGACGAGTATACTCGTCCTTGGCCGCGAATGGGTTAACCACAATTTTTATTGTTTTTGGCTATAATTACAGGCAATGAAGGTGCTAATCGGGAGATTTGGTTAAAAACAAATAACTCCAATCGATATTCATGGAAAACAAGGTAATTATAATAACAGATTTGTGGTTTTCCATAATTACTACTACAACAACAAAACATTTATCAAAAATAATAAATTAACAATGCACTTGTTGTAGACGATAAAATTTCCATGATTATTTTTAACCACACCATCGCTATCGTTCGATATTTTGTAATAATTAGCCGATTGTTGTTGTTGTCTTTGATTATTTTCTTGCGGTAAGAAAACACACATCCATTGTATTTCGCAGCCTTGACAATTTGGTTGATAAAGACGGCATTCTGCATCGCCAGGACAGGGATGATGATAGCATGGATTTTCTATAGTTGTACAATCTTTGTATGCTTTAATTAGGGAACAATTAATTAATTAATTAATTCGATTAGAAATAAACTTACTGTTAATACAAGTGTTGTGTATACAGCACCCTCCACAACACATATCAGTATCGCCACACTTTTAATTAATTAGATTAGAAAATTAATTAATTCAAAATTGGTAGCTTACCCAATTACCAGCAGGGCGGCAATTTTGCGCTTGTATTCCATTAAAATTATAAAAAATCAGCAATAAATACAGAAATATTGAATTTTTAAACATTATAATTATTATGGAAGGAAACAGTGTAGACAAATTATAGAAAGTATACTTGAATGCGGTATTTATGTTATGTTTATTTTCGTAATTATCACGAATACGTACATTTTTCTATTTTAAATCGATTTTTTAATCACCTGTATCCAATTGTATAAATTCTCATTACAATTCAGCAATTCGATAAATTTTATAGCGTCGCTAATGTACAATTTCTTATCATTTTTACAATAAATCGGTGACAATAAAGAAAGTAGGAAAACCGACCAATTTTCCGCTAAATTCGGGTAACAATGAATCGCCTTCTGTGCCGCCAATAAACTGGTTTTATATTGTTTACCGATAAATGATGCTAATGATACTAAACAAAAAACCTAGAATAGAATTAAATATTAATAAACTTCAAAAATAATCAAATAATAAACTACTTTAGTAACATCGATTTTATTGCCGAATTCGTTGTAGCTTTGCCCCAATTTCATAGCGTTCTGTGCGCATTGTGCACCGTTCAATTCTAAACGTATCAATAATTGCGACAATGCCAACCAAACGGTCGCCTGGTCGGGGTGATAATGGGCTAAATCACTAGCTGCAATTACAGATTTTCGGGGATCACCCTAGAATTAAAAAATTTAATACAAATAATCAAATAAATTCCATAATTTCACTTGAAATAGATTATAATAGGTTGTGAATATCGCGAAATGTTGTACACAATCCGGACGATGCTTCAATGCTTCCATTTCTTTGTAAACTAAATCAGCTAAATT
This sequence comes from Hycleus cichorii, assembly GCA_013841215.1. Classification (NCBI taxonomy): domain Eukaryota; kingdom Metazoa; phylum Arthropoda; class Insecta; order Coleoptera; family Meloidae; genus Hycleus; species Hycleus cichorii. Next base: position 53,262 of record JACDRQ010000290.1, on the reverse strand, counting down.
GGCGTCTTGATGGAGGATGCTTAAAGCTAATGTAGCATAATAAGCCCATGGGGATGGTTTTTCTAATTGTATACTTTGAAATAATAGAATTTTCGCAGCTTCTTCACCTTGGAACATATACGCCATTGCAGCCAATGCTACTAGAACATCCGATTGTACCGATTCTTCATCAGTTAACCAATGCAATGCTTGTTCGTAGGCTTCATACGATTCTTGATAACGCTGATCTACGATTCGATTTTAAAACAGATCAACAAATCAAGTAGATTTACCTTTGAATAGCGCCAAAGCTTGACCACTGCCGCTATTGAACGTAGCCTTAGCGACTTGTCCGTATAATTTGGTAGCATTCGTGTATTTACCGCATTTAGCGAACAATCGGGCCGTATTGATTTTAATTAAATCACAACGATCATCTTCACGATTATCGTTAACAAGATATAGAGCATTACAGAAAGATTCAGTAGCCAATTGGTTTAAGCCCATGCGTTCTTGTAGCATGCCCAACATATTCCAAGCGCACGGATCATCCGGATCTTTCTCTATAATAACAATATACAATGCTCCACATAATTATAGGTCCACCTATATTTTCCCCCATTTTCTGTTTTTTCTACACAATTCGATCAGTTACACAATAGTGGCATAAAGAGGAGTCAAAAAGAAGAACTTTAGCCAGGAATTACCTTTGTGCTGACACTATGTACAGTTTTAATTAAAAAATTGCTAAAAAGTGGCTCCACATAAGTATAGGTCCATTACCAAAATCAAGTTTTTATTGATAAAAAGTGTGAGAAATTGAAATATCCATAAAATATTATTCTTAATAGCGAATAACGTCTTTTTTGCGCATTATCAGGTCAAAAACTCTATTTTGCGTACTCCGGATAAAAGTTTTAATGACAGAATCATAGATATCTGCCCATGCTCTCATAATAGAAGTCTTTAATTCTTTTACTATGTCTACTACTAATCAGTATCCTCCAACGATTATCCATCGGGTTATAATCAGGTGAGCGAGCCGGTCACACCAAATCATTAGTTTTGTTTTCAATAAAGCATTGCTTAGTGCTATTACTGATGTGAATGGTAGCGTTGTCTTGCTGAAAATGAAGTGAATGCTCCTCCGTCTTCTTAAAAATTGTAACAGCTTTTCTCTCTATACAGACTGGTACTCGATGCTGTCCATATTCGATAATCTAAAAGCGAGAGGAAGTTGTCCGTAAGCACTAAATGCACCCCATACCGTACAGCTTCCACTTCTGAAGTTTCTGTTTGTGAAATATAAAGGCTCCTTCCGTAAATCGCGCCAGTGGGAGTTGAAACCATCAGAGCCATCCAAATAGAATTTTCTTTCATTACAGAATATGACCTAAGTATAGAAAGACACTGTGAAATCACAGATTTGATGGGTACAAATAGATCGCTTATTCATTGACCTTATTCCACTGTTGATTCATCTTTAACCTGGCGAATTCTAAACTACACTCTTCATGGTGAGGTTTCAACATAGGTGTATTGAGAGAAAAGCTGTTATCATTTTTAAAAAGACGGAGGAGAATTCACTTCATTTTTCAGCAAAACAACGCTACCATTCACGTCAGTAGCAGCACTAACAAGGAAACATTCCCAGATGTCCCCCTCCGATTTTAATCAACTTTGGATATGTTATTCTCCATCAAATTCTAAGAGATGCAGGTTCTTTTCATCGGCGGAAAAACATATCTAGGGGGTGAAATCGCCACTCAAAGTTTAGGCTCAAACTGGATACTTTTTAAGTTTCGCATACTTCCAGTTCAAATATTCAAACGGGACAAGCGGCATTATTCTCAGAATGAAAAATAATGTAGAGGCTCATTGTTTGCATATCGACATGTTAATTAGGGTGGAAGTTATAAGGGTTGAAAATAATAAAATTGCTATAAATCAAAAACTATTCATCGGATTTTGACGAACCTAAGTATGCGAAACTTAAAAGGTACCCCGTTTGAGCCTAAACTTTGAGTGACGATTTCACCCCCTAGATATGTTTTCCGTCGATAAAAAAAACATGCATCTCTTAGAATTCGATGGAGAATACATATCCAAATTCATTAAAATCGGTGAGGGCCACCTTGTAAGCAGTAGCTTATTGACAAAAAAATTAATGATTTGGTGTGACCGGCTCGCTCACCGGATTATAACCCCATGGATAATCTTTGGAGGATACTGATTACTAGTAGACATAGTAAAAGAATTAAAGACTTCTATTATGAGAGCATGGGCAGATATCGATGACGCTGTCATTAAAACTCTTATCCGGACTACGCAAGAGTTTTTGACCTGATAATGCGCAAAGAAGACGTTATTCGCTATTAAGAATAATATTTTATGGATATTTCAATTTCTCACACTTTTTATCAATAAAAACTTGATTTTGGTAATGGACCTATACTTATGTGGAGCCACTTTTTAGCAATTTTTGAATTAAAACCGTACTTAGCGTCAGCGCAAAGGTAATTCCTGGCTAAAGTTCTCCTTTTTGACTCCCCTTTATGCCACTATTATGTAACTGATTAAATTGTATAGAAAAAAACAGAAAACGGGGAAAAATTTGGTGGACCTATATTTATGTGGAGCACGTATGTTGTGTCGTAAAATTTTAGCCTACATATTTGTGAAAATAAAAGTGTAAATTGTTAGAATCAATAGAAAATTTTGCGAGTTCGTTTTTATAAAAAGGACCACGATTTCTAGTATTATTCGAATAACAGAATTAATCGAAGATGTTGGGTAAAATTTTAGTGATCTGTTCGATGGTTCTAGTTGTTTATAGTGAAACTCGCGATCACGATGCCGATTGGGATCGTTATTCGAAGAAAAAACCGTACCACCACCACCATTACGACCCGTATTATCTATTTTGTAAGTCTCCAATTTTTAAAGTAATTGATAATAATTTTTATTTCAATAGATGGTGGTAGTTTCTTGTATTATCTAGCATTTCTATTGATAAAATTCAAGATAATTTTCGTATTGGGTGCGATTATTGTCGGTGCATTATTCGCCGGTAAATTATTCGCTTTAATCAAATACAGTGAGCATATAAGTGAGTATTTGTTGAAATTTTTATAATTGTATTAATCACGAATAATTTTAGAATCTAGTGATTATCACCATAAACCGGAGAAGATTTATATAGAATCGGTACCAACACCACATCACCACCACCACGATGTGATCCCTTATAATTCACCATCAAGTATCGGTGGTTATGAAACATTACCACCGAGTGCACAAATCGATTACGGCCCTAATAAACGACAATTATTCTATAATTAAATTATTTTCCACTGATGTAATGTTTCGGCGGTCCCGGGGGTAGCGAGTGGATACGAGGTGGAGTTTTAGTGGGTGGGGGTTTTCGCCAGGCGGCACTGGGTCGTCTGAGATACGTTTAAAAAAGCAAAAAATTAATTACCTGTAAACCAAGTTAAATTATCGCTTGCTACCGGTATAGCGTGCATATTATTTATTGAATAAATCCGTTGATCTAATGGTGATTGTTTTAATGTTCTACACACCCAATATGCATAACCCAAACTACCCTGTTCATGCCATCCCAATTGGGTACTATGCCGGAATAGATCCATAGCGTCTTCGTGTTGTAGAAATTCGGCTAATAGAGCCTGTCCAATCCAACAATTAACGTAATTCGGATCGGACCGTTGGGCTTGAGAGAAGGCGCGATTCGCTAATTGATAATGGTTTAACATCAAATAGAAAACACCAAGATTCGACCATGCTATCGCGCTATTATTATTAGCAATAATCGCTTTAATTAACGAATGTTGAGCTAATTTGTAATTGTTTAAATGGAAATAACACAAGCCTAATAGATTCGAATATTGCCAATTTGTTGGTTGTTTTGTTGTTAGATATTGTAGAATTTTCGTTGATCTTTCCAATAATTCATCGGATTTCGCACGATCTTTCAATTGTCGGCTATACGAGAATAAACAAGTAGCAGTATCGTACCAAATATACAAATTATCATCGATTAAACTGGCACTTTTATTGTAGCATTTTATCGAGAATTCGAATAAATCGTAATTTTCAACGATTTCATTCCGTCGATGATCACTGAATGTTTGCAACAATAAACAACGGAATTTTTGGGGTAATTGTACGGCGACATAATAGCAACAATCGGCTAATAATTTCCATAAACACGCCAAATCGTTGCGTTGTTGAATAGCCCTACAATCCACAAATTTAATAAAACGGTAGTGAACAACAAAAATAATTACAAAATTAATTTATCGGCGGCGAATTGGAGATGATCACGGCAAGTACCGAAACGTTGTTCTCGATACGATTGTTTCGCTTGATAATAGCAAGTTTCAGCGATACCCTTCAAAGCCGGCACATATTTCGCATCGATTTCTAGAATTTCGTTAAAATCACACCGTGCTTCCGTATATTCACCCAAAATTTGTTTAATATTAGCAATCTGTAATAACGAATAAATTTTCGTTGATATTGCCGTTAATGATAATTCTAATGATTTATTATAACACTTCAAAGCCGAGGTATAGGCGCCGTTAGCCAAATAACTATCAGCTAATGATTGCCAACAATTAATATTCGTATCATCGATACGGATAACGTAACGTAAATTTCGTATCGCATCATTATATTGTTGTTGTTCTAAATAATGTAAACCTAATTGTAACCATGCCCAAGAATTCGTTTTATTGATTACATTATTATCAGTTAATGATTGTAATAATTGTAAATTATTATCCCATTGTTTTAATTGTCGATAGATACGGCTCAATTCGATACCAGCATCTGAACATTGTTGATTCAAACGGAACGATTTCTCAAAACAACGCCGCGCCTTATCAATATCGTTACAATAATGATAATAATTACCCAAATATAGGAAACATTGATAATTATTTGGATTATATTTGGCTGATTTTAATAACGGTTGTAAACATCGATCGTATTGTTGTAATTCTAAATGAATTCGACCAATTTCCAACCACCATTCGCTCAATTTCGATTCATCACCACTTTGAGGGATAGTTTCCAATATATTTAGGGCTTCAATCATTTTGTTTTGTCGGTGTAATAATTGCGAATTCAACAATTTAAAATCGAAACTCTCCCGATCGAGTTGTTTCAACAACTCCCTAGCTTCATCGAAACGATTCAAATTGATGTAAGTACGAATAAAATGCGGTAATAATCGATTTAAATCTCGATTAATTACAGTCTTCTCTAATTCGATCACTTTAAATAAATCGTCATTCCGATCGGATCTAGATAAGGCTTCGATGATAAGCGGCCGGACTAGTTGTTTGAGCTTATCATTTGTAGATTTTTCGATTTGATTGAACGCATTGATTGCATCTTGTAGATGGTGTAGTTTTATTGAAATTTTCATTAAAAGAACACGCGCAAATTGTGTTGTTGTATTATTCGGATATAAACCGATTAATTCTTTCAATGAATCTTTAACGTGATTCAATTGTTGATCATTATCCAGAGTTAACAAAATAGATTTTGTTAATTGACCAATCGATGATTTCTTATCTAAATTTAATAGATCATTACAATAATTTCGAATTTTATCCAATGGTGGTTGTTTTAATAATTCACCGTTGTTTTCGATGAATGTTTGATTGAATATTTTACAAATCCATTTCAATGAAATTGTATCTAATTCGAATAACGAATGCATTTTTTCCGCATTCACAATCAATTCTGAATATTTCTGCTGTTTGTTCAATAAATTTAAATATTCGCTAAAATGTTGAATTGTTACAATTTTTGGATTGTTTAAAATGTCAATTAATAATTTCTCAAACTAGAAAATCAAAATTAATCAAAATCGAAATGAGTGTATTTGAGTAACTCACCGTATCATCCAATTGTTGGGGTCGATTCTTACACTTTGATAAGAAATCAAATAAACAACAATTCAGTTGATTATTGTCGTCTTTAACCCTACCACTCTCGATCAATTGGAGGATTTCGGTTGTAATTTGAATAATTTCCCCATCATCGGCAATATCACAATAAAATTTACACAATTTCTCGCAATATTCAACCAGTTTCTTCTCATTTCTGCCAATAAAAAAACCGATGGGAAACTAATTTGTTGCACTTAAATTAACTTACGTTTCGATTTTAAATAAACTGAAATAACATTGCAACAATTCAGATTTGGTTGTTGTTTTATTTTCATTCAATTTTTCGTAATAATTGATCAAACCGTTCCATGCTAACGGATTGTTCGAATCAATTTTGATTGCTGCCCGGAATGCTTTCAATGCTTGTTCGAATTGTCCGGTCTCTTGTAAACTGACACCCAGGAATAATAACGCCGTATAATTGTCCCTTTTCTCTCGTAATATTTGCTAAAATTATGGGAAATAACACAATTTTTGTAAATACATTACAATTTGGAAATAATATAAAAACGTTACCTTCGATAATTTCAATGAAGTTTCGTAGTCTTTATTTTTAATGGCATCTCTTGCTTCCTTCAATAATGCCTTAATATCTTTCGACATTGTTTTATTAATTAAAAATAAATATTTTGATTAAAATCGGTTGAAAAAAATATAATTTTGAGGTTAAGTTGACTGTCAATCAATGAGGTACGTAGAGTGCGTATCCGGTTAAAAAACGTGTCCACTTATGGTGGCAGACATCTTGGATATGTCGATATGTCGGTGCCGTTTCAACACAAACGATACCAACATATCGCCTTCCTTTTCTCAAGCCATGATCGATCAAGGCTTGAGAAAAGGAGGTCCCTATTGAACGACACACCCATAAGTTAGAAAGAGTGAGGAACAACTGTCAAAATTTCCCCATTTGATGACCAAATTGATCTTATACTAGTAACTCATTGGGTATAACTCTTTTCTTCTGGTTTTAAAGATTTTTCTATTGTTGGTAGAATTGTCTGTCATTGTTTCGACTGATCAATTGCAACGTCATTTTCAACAAAATTCTTGTTATTATTTAAGAAAATTATTAATTGCAACAATTTGTGTTAAAATAATAAAGATTAACTTTAATCAATTGTGAAAATGAATTGGTATCAAGGTAGTATAGCTGAGGCTGTTGTAAAAGCCAAAACACAGGGAGCAATTTTTGTTGTTTATGTTGAAGGTTTGTACTTGAGAAATTTTAATTTTTTATTTTACATATCTCTTCTGTATTTGTTTTTTTATAGGTAAAGATGAGAAATCTACACATTTAACAGGACTGATTGATGATCAACAAATCGTTGAGAAATTGAATGCAAAAAATTGGTTTGTTTCGATTAAATTGCAAGCGAATACATTGCCACATCAACAATTTTGTGAAATTTGTAAGTTGATGCCTTCCGAACAGGCGCACGTTATGGACATGCACCTGTACAGTTGGGCAGTTGCATGTTTAATTCATTGAATGTCGCAGATTGATTTACACAAGTAGTTTCCAAACCAAATCAAGCTACGACATTATACCAAAGATGTATCAATAAAGATAAATGTTTCAGACAAAGAAACACCAATTCCATCCATCTATTTTATTGGTAAACAAGGAACACCATTGGAAATTGTTAAAGACTGTTGTGATGTTGACAATTTATCTAAAATTATCGATGATGTTGTCCAAAAAGCTGGCTTGATACCAGTGGAAATTGAGAAGAATCCTACCATCAAGAAGAGTGAAAAAGTAGAAGAAGCAATAGCATCATGTCCATCGACTAGTAGTAAAAATGATAATCGAACAGAACAATTGAATGAAATTCAAATTGAACAAGATCAACAAATCGATGAGAAAGTTGAACGTGCCAAACAATTGATTGGGATGAAACGCGAAGAAAAACAACGACAACAAAAAGAGGTACCGTGATTAAACAAACATTTGCCATCTATGCTGTTTAAATAAATATAAAATTGAAAAATTATTTTAAACAATGAGAACAAACAATTTTGTCTTTGTTGTCATCGAGTTGATCGCAAAAAATTCAGTTTTTCAATTTTATATTTATTTAACCAGAGGTGTTTGTTGTTATGAACCAAATTTGAAATTGGACGTTGATTTGATTTTAAGGAGGAGCGTTTAAAAGAAGTTGAACGCCGTAAATTGGGTAAAAATTTGGCCGAATTGAAACGTTGGCAGAACGAACAAGAATTGAAACAATTGCATGAGGAGCGTGAACGTGAGAAACGTGCAAATCATGAGGCACGTCAACGTGTTTTAGACCAAATTGCTCAAGATAAAGCCGAACGTAAATCGAAATTTACAAATGATCCAATAATAAAATCACCACCATCGACAGTTCAAACAAAATCAACGATCAATTCGAATATTGTACGTTTACAATTCCGTATACCGGATGGTAAATCGGTAATACAAGATTTTCAAATTGATAATACATTAGATGATGTCCATGAATTTATCCAACACAATATTAAATTACCATTTAATAAATATATTTTATCAACGACATTTCCAAAAAGGGAATTCACAAATATTGATGATAATGAGAAGAATTTATTAGAATTGGAATTGGCACCAAGTGCTGTCTTATTAATTCTGCCAATTGGTAATAATGGTAATGGTAACAATAGTAATACGAATGGACCAATAACGGCAATTCGTAATCTAGATTTCAACAATTTTTTCTGGTCGTTATTTCTGCCTTTTATTAATATTTTCAATTATTTGAAAAGTTTGGTTTTTACTAGTGGCAATAATGATGATAATAGTGAATCAGATAATAAAAGAAAAACAACTGATCATTCAAATAGGTTAATTTTAATTTTTATAATTAATTTAATTGTGTATACATTACGTGCAGCCTGTATTTACGAATTATTCGCAATTGATTCGTTTGTTGTAGATTTCAATCGAAACGAAAAGGAAATGGCCGTGGTGCTGGTAGTAGTGAATCGAGTACAATAATCCAACGTCAAGGTAATGTCCATCGTTTATCAAATCGTAATGACAGTGATGATGAGAATAATACATGGAATGGGAATTCAACACAACAAATGTAAAATTTTGATTCTTTGTAAATTATTCTGATGTGTAAATATCAGTTGTAGTTTAATTACTTCTATGTAACTGCTATACCAATTTTCACATGAATTTCCTTAAAACTAAAGCATATTTCCTTTATAAAATTTTACAGTAGTTATGGTTAATTGTGTGGTTTAAAATTAGTGTTATTACAGTGATTCTAAATAAAAAAAGATTATTATTAGTACAAAAATTGGAAAATTTTGTCTATCATGTTGCATTTCTATAAATAGTCATTGTTGATATTATCGATGATAGACATTTTAATGGGGGGAAATTTCAATGATTAAAAACAAAGGATCGATAATCAACAATATTTTAAGGGTGAAAATGATAAGAATTCAACCAACAAAATTCCAAATTGATTTTTAATTTTTAGTGAATCCAGGCACAGATAAAATTCATTTGTGGGACTATAAATAGCTTAAATATTAACTCTACGGCAATTTCCAACTCAATCTACATTTATATACATACATGTTATTATAATAAAAATAATAATAATAATAAAACAGATAAAATAGAATTACGCATTAAATTAAAAATAATCGTTAAAAAAAGTAATAAAATTAAATATCACTGAATTTGGAAAACAACGGAAATTTTCAAACAAAAACATTAAACATACGTACACATTGAACGGTATTATAGAAAATGAATGCATTTCGAAAATGCAGTTGCGTTTTTCATTTCTGTTTGTTTCTAATTGTTTTAAAATGACAAATCTCTAACGTTTTTTACACATGGAAATTATCATTTTAAAAAATTCATCATCTCCAATATTACATTCTTTTCTTAAAAAAATATGTCTCATTAAAATATTCATTTTTGTTGCATCTTTAATTTTTTTGTAAATTAATTATTTTTACATAAACGACGGTAGAATTTCCAACAATGTAAGACGCTAGAGCGGCATCAAGAGAATAAACAAAGGAAAATTTCAAATTACTTATTATCTAGAACCTAACCAGTCTTAACGATCATGCATGTTGCACTTGTTTCATCTTCTAAATCGTTTGTTCGTTTTTAATTAAATTTTAATACAGCTTCAAAACTTTTGATATGGTACAAATATTAGAAACTGTAAATAAATTTACAATCTGATATTTTATTCTCGTCAAAACTATTCGCGAATTTCAAGTGCACAAATATTTACAATAATTACAAGAGAAACTTCAATTGTAGCTCGTTTTTTTTTTCATTATTTTCTGTTAATAATAAGAGGCTCTTTTGACTAATAAAAAATTAAGTACTGTGCTCAAATTGCGTTTAAATCGCCTAAATTGTTTGTTAGTCGGGTGGCTTTACAGTTGTTTCTCTTCAACGAATAATCTCAAAAGAGCCCTTCAATTATTAACAACTAACCAGATAAAATGCGCCAGTTAAAATTGATTTTAGAATCTTATCAACGCCACTCTTGAAAAATATTTACATCAAATAATTTTAGAATTTTTAAAATCAAAATTGACCATAGTAAAATCGTTAATTAGCGAAAACTGACTTAATTAATCAATCAACTAATTACAAATAAGCATTATAAATAATAAAGCTCTAGTTGAATTATGTCGATAAATAATTCACTTTTTATAACTAACAAAATAAAGTCCACGCTTATCATTCACAGAATCAAAGAAAAGAACAAAAAATTAGGAAAATCGCTTCGAAAATATTCAAAATAAAAACAAAACTAATCAACGTTGTCTTGAAATATTAGGCGTACATAACCCGGTGAACCAGATAATGGTGATGCACAGAACGGACAAACAGCATGAAAGCCATTTGTACCATGTGGAATTGCCACATTCGCCCAATATCTAAACAAATTTTCATTTATTATAAAAAAATCAAATGTAATACAAAAAAACCTTACTTTACAGTTTTTTCAGTAGCCATATGCCCACATGGATTGAAAGCAAATGTAGGTGGACCAGAATCAACATAAAATGCTGGTTCAAGTCCCATAAAGACTTTAACAACAGGACCCAACTAAAAAGTTTTCAAAACAAAATATAAAGAAAAATAACAGGAAGAAAAATCTCCTTACTTCTAAACAAATCGGACACTTTCTGGCATCCGAATCTTTATCTTGGCCCCAATCATGCAAACCTTGTACATGACCACAATTCAAATAAACATACGGCTGCTGTAGATTATCGTTTGGTGTTACTTTTCTTGGAATGACTAAAGTATTTAAACCAACAGGACATTGTGGCCGGCCGGCATTTATTTCGTCAATTTCACGTTCCAAATCTCGTTTACTCTACAATAAATTCAACAAATGAGATATTTGAAAAAATTAATAAATAGATTATTACCGGTGATTTTGCTAAGCCTTCAGCTGATCGCCACAATAACGTGGCTCCACAGAGATCAATTAGTGTACCATCTTGTAAAATGTTCGTTTCATTTTCTACCTACAAAATTCATATCATAAAATAATAATTAACAAAAAAAGTCCCCAAAAATGAATTCAATTAAAACCAACCACTTGTCCTTTTTGTTGGGCTGATCTGGATTCACGTAATGAAAATACACCACCACCAACGGATGTTTCTAGCCAATAACCGCATTTAGCATCGCCACCACAAAAATTACCACGTGGATGCATAATTAAAACACCATTTGTTGTTAAACCATCAATGTCACGACCGTTTTCTTGCCATTTTGTTGCTTTCTCCTAAATTTCAATTATTAATTAATTATATTTATGATTTTCTAGTAATTACCCCAAGGAAAATATTCTTCGATGTATCAAAACCAGCTGCATAAATTCTAGCAATTTTTGGATTTTTTCTATCACATAAAATTCGACAAGCAAAACGCGATATTGTACTTTGTGTTACACGAACATCACCAGTTTTATCACCAGGTATTGTATCCATTACAACAAAATCAATTGGTGATTCAGATGAACGACCAATCTATAATTAAATTATTATTTTTTATTTAAAACAAATCAAAATAAAATACTTGAAACATATCAGTATCTTCATCATTTGTATATTCAACAATAACAGCATGATTTCTTGATAATGTATAAGAAATTGAATGTTGTGTAGCATCTAAGATTGCTTCAGATGAATGTGGTGTTTTAACGACATAATGTCTTGAACGTTTCACACCATTTGCTTGTGGCCTTTTATATAAAACGAATTTACTACGTTTTCTACCCCTATCACCTTGTGGCAGAAAACCGTTATATCTAATCAAATCATAATAAATGATAAAATTAATATAACAAAAAATATTTGTAGACTTATTACCCTAAAATCACTAGTTCTCCATATTTTACTTGCTGTTTTGGTTTATCTGAATTGGCACTTTCTTGTTCTTCTAAAATTGGAGATTCGGTGCCATCCGATCTAGAACAACAATAAATAAATACATCAATTATCTTTCCAACTACAGAAAACAATACAACGATTTTTTTAAATTGAAATTACATTCTTCTCTTAAAAAAACATGTCATAAAAAAACATTAAAACCTATCCTTCTATGACCCAATTTTCGAGGATGTAATATGTATTATGTAGTCTGCTACTGTAAAAGTTGATTCTTCAATTATTCATCATGTTTTGTTGGTTTTACAGATATTATGTATACCCATCGAAAATATGATTGATGTTCTAAATAATGTTAAATTACCATATTAAAAAAAAATACCAAAGAAAAATGAAAATTTTTACAATAAAAGAATAAAATTTTTCCAATCTATAGTGATTACTTTCACTTTCATCGTCTTTTCTTTAGAATTTCTTCATAAATTGGGCAACTAATTGGTGGTAATTAAGAAGCAAAAAACAATATTATCCCGAGTTAGTCATTCAGGAAATAGAAACATTAAAAGAAATCTGCAATATTTTAAAGAAAACGCCAACAAATAATAGGCAAAATTGTATATTTGATAGATATTAATCATGGAATTAACTGTACAAATTCAAGTTATTGTCCAATTTTATTTCCTTGAAATATAAACGATTTTATTGTTGTATACGAAAACAACAAAACAAAAATAAAACAATAAAATTGTCTGTGTGTAAAACGATTAAAGACATATGAAACACTTGGAAAATAAAACCGTGAAGCCTTTGCAATTACACCGGATACACTTTCAATTCCATTGGACCATAATACAATATTATGTACAGAGTGGTGTACAACGCTATTTCAGCACCCAGTAGTCTATGGCTTGGGGAACGTAAGTCAGCTTCTTGTTTCAACTTTATAATCTACATTACCGACATGCTCCTGTTTCAATACAGATTACAGAGTTGAAATAAGAAACTGACCTACGTTCACAAAGTCATAGGCTAATGCGAGCTTAAATAGCGTTATACACCCTGTATGTATACAATAACAAACATTTTTCTACTACATTATATCAACTAACATTACATACTACATGTTTATACTTACATGTGTATGTTTAGATAAAAAGAGATCATCTTGCTTACATCAATACATAGACAAAGTATAATAATAACAATGAAAAATACAACAATATAAGTACACGTTGTGAAACACAAGTTGACAACAATTTATCTGATTTCTTCACCATAAAAACTAATACTTAAGCTTTGTTTTTTACACCAATTAATTTCCAAGTAGACGAATTGAAAATTAATTTTTTTATTATTGTTATTAGAGAAAATTCTACATATTTTATCCATCCATTCTATACATAAATTTCATACGTTGGTGTTATTTAAAAACAAAACTTAGGTCAAATACAGATAGACGGTTATCGACCTTTTCTTATAATGTTAATAGACCATAAATAGGACGCTGTTAGTATAACAAGAGCACCACATAATATTCTACATATTTATACAGTAAATGCGGACCATTAAAAATCGAAAATTTTATAAGAAATTGACCAAGAAACAAGTGAGAGAATCTCTACAACCATAATCACTACAATTTGACAACAATAACAACAAAGAATTAGACAAAACAAACAACAAAAATAACTAATCTCAAATAAAACTAAATATAATAACACAAAAAAAAAGAAGATAATCCGCTAATTTACTAATTTACTAATAAAAGACTACCACGAAGCTATTAAAATAGCTTGTGTTTAACTTAAATAGTCCTAGCTCTTAGAAGACAGCTTTTATAATTCAAATTTTACCAAAATTTGAACACTGCAGCTCACCTCTCGTTCAAAAAGATGTTACGATTTTTGAAAACATTGCACTGTCCTAGAATAAAATGAAAAAATACGCGGTTCCTGTAAATTCTCAATATATTTTTCGAACTGCATATATAATTGATTGAGTAGTGTAATTATATGTTCAAAAACATTAAGAAAATTGGCCGTATTAGAAATAAATAGCAATGTTAACTGTAATTTATAATGTATAGGAGTTGATAATAAGTCTTGCAAAATCAATAATTCAATAACACAAAGTTCTCCTTGTACTGAATCCTTGTAAAAAAATACAACAATCATCCCCTTTTATCAAATCAATATAGTATTTTTTAAAAAGTGAAGAAATAATCGGTTACATATAACAAGAAAACGCAATTGAATAAAAGAGATTTATTCCCCATTTTAACAATCAAAAGACTACGATAATTGATAATTTTCCATTTATAATCGATATCCAAATGACTCAAGTATAAAAGGTAAACCTTTATAATTGACGATACACAGATTCATTTACAACTTTCTTTCGATTACCAATATTATTTCCTTCATTAAAACGAAAAAAACGGAACAGTTAGACATTTTAAACCGGTTCCAAAAACGAAGTGCCCGTTAGCGTTACAATTTTATTAGTCAAATAAACACTAGAAATTCAAATTCGAATTTTGCATAAACTATAAACCGTTTTATAAAAAAAAAAAACAATAAACAATAAATACGAGTGCAATTTGAAATTGTAGGAAATATTAAACCAAATAAATAATTATTTTCCAGTTGATTAACAATTAAAACAATCACAATTAAAACTTTATATTTTTTTTGTATTGCAAATCTGATAAACCAACCTTGATATAAAAGAAAATAAATTCGAAAAGTAGTCTAAATAATTAACAAACCATATCATGGAACAAAAAAAAATTGTAAATTAATCAAAATTTTAGAAGGATTTCTATAATAAAACAAAATTCCATTGAAAATAATTGGGTGAATTTACGAAAAACAATCATTGGGAAACAAACTAACAATAAACTGAAAAAATAATAATAATAAAAGAATCGATGAAGAAACCAACTAAATAAATAAGCAATAATTTTATACCAACAATTATTTGAATTTCTGACAGTAGAATAGGTTTTCTTTTCGATGGAAATCGGTAACTTTCAACAATGAGTAATTTAAATTAACAAATAATAACAATTGAGAAGACAATTAATTATTAATGTAATTTAAAATTTGAAGAACGACTAAATACTTTCAAAACCAAATTGTAACAAATTATAATTTTTCCATAAATTAATAAATAGAGACTTCTATTTCAACAAATAGATTTTCTAATAAGTTGTTTATTAATCAGGGTGACCAATTATAGCTAAACTTTCATCTAAATTAATACTGTTGGTTATTTTTTAATTTGAATACAATCCCCTGGAGGAATATCTTCTTTTTTGGGTTAAGAAATTACCAATTAACTGTTTTACTTTAATATTGCATGACATGATCGGCATATAAACACTATCCAAATTACAACAGGAAGAACAAATTGGCATAATTTGTAACCAAATTTGTAACAAAAATGATGTTTAATATTATTTAAATAATTTAAAGAATGCAAACAATTATTAATTTTGTAACGTTTCTTTCGATTTTTATTCAAAATTTTTGGAATTATCTAAAATGTACAAAAAATCGTTGATGTAATGCTTCCTAGAATTTAGAAATTCTATAATTTATGATTGTGAGAAAAAATTGCAAATCATTTTTATATCTAACGATAGATCTAATACACAATTTAACGTTAACAATAAATAATAGGGGGGTGTACAACAATATTTCTCCTATTGTTGATAAATGACGTTGTAGATTAGTTCGGCGCTTAATTGAATAAATTATGAACCAATCTACGACACTTTTTATAACAAAAATCATAGATAACTGTTTGTATGTATACAGTACATCCTGTATACGTATGATATTTTCAAATAAACATTATTGATCTTCTATATTTATCAATATCATTACCTGATAACAATATTAACCTGCCATTTATCAATAATTCTACAATGTAAATTTTAAAATATTATTTGTTTTTAATTTTTCAATTGTCTGTAGTTTTGTTATTGTTTTGTTTTGCAAACAAAAGAAAATTATTGTTATATTTCATTGCATACTGTTATTAAATCAATTTTCTATTTAATTAACGAACTAATTTGTATTTTGCTTTATATCAAAGTTGAATTTGATGAATTAGCAAAATCAATAACATCAAGAGACATTTTGTGATCGAGACGGGGACATACATTCAAAAAAACAAAACAAATAGAATTAATAAAACATAAAAACAGAATCATCTTGTTTGTTTTTTGCACAATACGAACCTTTTAACCATTTCGGTAGCCGTTTTAAACAGTTTGACGACGGTTTTCTCGATTGTCAAATTTCAAATGAGAAGGTGAATAACAACGTGGCTAAAATTCTTGTTTTATCGTCCACCACCGGCTAGTTTGTTGTTGTTGTTGGTACAGTTTTTCGTTCAATCACCATCAACAAAACCACCATCACTACCATCATCACATTTATCGGTTTATAAAACATGATGCTATTGATAAAACAATAACGATGACTTATTCAAACTATCGGTTTATTTTTTTTTATTCTTTTTTACCTATAACTGGACACCAAACACTCGTTATAATTGGTAAATATCGATAATAATGAACAATAAAACAATGAAATTTTATCGAAATCTACCACAACACTCTACTTTAATATGCTTCGAATTAGTGGTAAAATGACGAAAACAAACAGAAATTGGGGTAAATTTTCTCAATAAACACTTTAAACAATACACGAAAACACTTTTTCTGAAACTTTCTACAACAATAATGGCGCTATCCAATGTCCGTCGGTGATTAAGATGATGCGCAATAGTGGGGTTAGGGGATGTAAATATTTCCTACACTGGCGACATCTTGAACTGAAATACAACACTAGCGTCCTCTGACGTTCAATATTAACGCGCCAAATTTGAAAAGTTTACACGAGAAAATCGTATTGAAATTATTAGAAAATTTCCCAAAAAACAACAAACAACCTGATGGGTGGTTCCAAAAAAGTAAAAAACCAAGAGAATTTTATAAAAATTTGTATACTGTGAAAAATGAATGAATGAATAATAAATTGGAAGAATTTTGCAAATTGTGGAAGCCGCAGATTTTCAACTTTGCTAATTTTACGTTAATTTCTTCTTTAATTGGAAGAAAAACCGAAAATGAAAAGTAATGCAGGCCATTTTTATGTGTAAATTATAACAATAATTCGTGATAAAAGTGCAATTCTTAATAAGATTGTTGTAATTTTATCAATTGTTCACGTGCATAAAGAAAATAGATAATGAAATTTCCGAAAATTATTGTGCAATACTTACAATTTCCTTTTTTTGATGAGCATCCTGCGACAATCACCATCGAGAAAAGTCTCAATTTCACAACAAACTTTCAATACAATTTCTGTTGAGGTTTTCTTTATAAATCTTCTCGAATTTCGGCGATCCATTGTTTAAATTTTCTACAAATATGTGCACTATGACAATAACAAACTGCAATAATCAATTCCAAATTCAACTCTAACAAGATATGATCCATCTTCTTTTATATTCGTCTAATTTTAGACAAGTGCGGTGTTCGAACACGAGTTTTTCCCAACAATTTCGTCGCTTAAATTATCCAAAATGGGAATAACATGACGATTCTTGTAAGTTTTTCAAATGAGAAACAAGAGAGAACAAGTGATTGGTGTAAAATCAACAGGAACTAACAAAACCATTCGATTTTTAGGCTTTGGATGAGTCACCGTCTTGTTTTCGCTCGATTGATACGAGAAAACGAGTCGAAACTTGTCTCAAAAAGGCATTAATCTATTCGATTTTATAACAAGGTACCCTGCGACTTTTGCAAATTGTCCACCTAAATTTCTACTAATATAAACCAAAGTAGACGGAACAAATTATTTGCTACAATATTGATAATTTCCAAATTAGATAATCGAAAATTATTACGACCAAAATCTTGAAAATTTAAACGTATCTAATTCTAGAAATTTTCATCTGCATAGGTTGGTTATACTACAAGAAATTATATTGGTAACAGTGATTAAAAACCAAACATACCATGAAAAATGCAACGTTGTCAATAGTACCAAATCTTGCGTTTTTTATTCCAATAAATATAAATTCAAATAATCCAAAAAATAATCAAAAATTGAGTGTTTTAAAACAAAATTGTTGAATTCCTATTCATAGACGCGAATTGAATAAATTAACCCCATTAAATATTTTCATTTATTGTGTAAACTTGGCAATGTAAACATTTAAACGATTTCAAAGCGCAATTGCGCATGTGTTACCAAACGGTTACTTCAATTGTGACCAGGGATTCTAACCTAAGTTAATTTGCCGCCAATTTTCGTTGATTTGTTAAAAAATTTTCTTCATTGTGAGAAATTTCGAGAAGTAGACGAAAAAAATGGAAGGTTTCGATGATGCTGGTGTATTCTTCAGTGATAATTTCGCTGTTGATGATAATCAATCAAATGATCAAATCAATCTACAAGCTGTTAAGAAGAAATTTAAAGAATTCATTAGACAATATCATTCCGATAATTTTTACTACAAATATCGGTGAGTATTGGATAGTTTTCGTAAATTTTCGTTTAATTTTTCAATTGTTCGATTAGAGACGCTTTAAAACGCAATTATAATCTGCGCCAATATTACTTAGAGGTGAATATTGAGGATGTTGGTAGTTTTGATGAAACATTGGCTGATAAATTGTACAAACAGCCAACGGAACATTTGCCGATCTTTGAAGAAGCCGCTAGAGATGTTGCCGATGAATTAACATCACCGCGTCCGGAAGGCGAAGAGAACATTGAAGATATTCAGATTATGTTGACATCAGATGCTCTGCCATCAAATTTAAGAAATATGAAAGTAATTATCATCAATTTAAATTTAAAACAATCACAAATCAATAATAATTGTGGTGGTATTTTTTCCAGTCAGAAGTTGTGTCGCATTTAGTGAAAATTCCCGGAATTATCATCAGTGCTTCTGGTATTAAAGCGAAAGCTACGAAAATCGCAATCCAATGTCGATCTTGCAGCAATATTATTCCAAATCTTCCGGTTAAACCCGGCTTGGAGGGCTATGTAATGCCCAGAAAATGCAACACGTACTTTAGATTTAATTTAAATTGTAGAATTAAATTGATTTGCTTTTTTTAGTGAACAAGCTGGCCGTCCAAAGTGTCCATTAGATCCGTATTTTATCATTCCCGATAAATGTCATTGTGTTGATTTTCAAGTATTGAAATTACAAGAATTGCCGGATAGTATACCACAAGGCGAAATTCCACGTCATTTACAACTTTATTGTGATCGTTATTTATGTGAGAAAGTTGTACCAGGCAATCGTGTCTTTATTTTAGGCATTTATTCGATAAAGAAAACGGCCAAACCAACGAAACGTGATGATCGTGATCGTGCTATAACTGGTGTCCGTGCACCGTACATTCGTGTTGTTGGTATTCAATTAGATACAGATGGTGTAACAACATCCACGTATTCACAAGTGACAACAGATGAGGAGAATTCATTTAGACGTTTAGCCGGATCGGCGAATATTTATGAACGTTTAGCTAGCAGTATAGCACCGTCAATTTTTGGTGCTTTAGATATAAAAAAAGCTATAACGTGTCTATTGTTTGGTGGTTCAAGGAAACGTCTACCAGATGGTTTAACACGTCGTGGTGATATTAATGTGTTATTATTAGGTGATCCGGGTACAGCCAAATCACAACTATTGAAATTCGTTGAGAAAGTCGCACCGATCGGTGTTTATACATCGGGTAAAGGCAGTTCAGCTGCCGGTTTAACCGCCTCAGTTATGCGTGATCCATCTACTGTAAATTAACCAAATTTGTTAATTAATTTGATTGATTTTCGGTTGTTTTTAGCGGAATTTCGTAATGGAAGGTGGTGCAATGGTTTTGGCTGATGGTGGTGTTGTTTGTATCGATGAATTTGATAAGATGCGCGAAGACGATCGTGTTGCTATCCATGAAGCAATGGAACAACAAACAATATCGATTGCTAAAGCTGGAATTACAACAACATTGAATTCGAGATGTTCGGTTCTAGCGGCGGCTAATAGTATATTTGGACGTTGGGATGAGATGAAAGGTGAAGAGAATATCGATTTTATGCCGACAATTCTATCCAGATTCGATATGATTTTCATTGTAAAAGATGAACACGATCAACAAAGAGATATGGTAAATCAAATTTTTCATGAATTCGTAATTTTCAATTCAAAAAAACGAATTTATAGACATTAGCGCGTCACATTATGAAAGTCCACATGAATGCCGGCCAATTGAACGATGAACCAAAAGAGGGCGAATTATCATTGGAATTCATTAAAAAATACATCAATTATTGCCGAACGTAATCCACATTTCCAATAGAACAATTACAAATCCTCATTAATTTTACTTGTTTTAAACAGTCATTGTGGGCCTCGTTTGAGTGCCGAAGCTGCCGATAAATTGAAACGTCGCTACGTTATGATGCGTACCGGTGCCCATCAACATGAAAAAGAAATCGAACGGCGCAATACAATCCCAATAACTGTCCGTCAATTGGAGGCAATCATTCGTATATCGGAAAGTTTAGCTAAAATGCAACTACTACCATTTGCCACCGAACAACATGTTGATGAGGCTTTACGTCTATTTCAAGTATCAACATTGGATGCAGCCATGAGTGGAAATTTGGCCGGTGGTGAAGGTTTTACAACCGAAGAGGAGCACGAGATTTTGATACGAATTGAGAAACAATTGAAACGGCGCTTTGCCATCGGTACACAAGTATCACAACAGAATATCGTTCAAGATTTCCTACAACAACAATATCCAGAACGGGCGATATTGAAAGTTATCTATGCGATGATACGACGTGGACAATTGCAGCATCGGATGCAACGCCGTATGTTGTATCGTATCGCTTAATTCGTACAAATTTGTATTCATTCGTTCCAATTTTAATTAAAGAATCTCCACTTAAAACAACAATAACGAACTAATCAATTTATTAATAATTTAGTAAATTGTCTAATTTGGTATAATTATAATCGTTCAAGATACTCTTTAAATGGATATTCTGGATGTTTTTCAACACCTTTAAAAAACAAAAAATTAAAAATCCTACCATTCTCGCCACGATCTAAACCATTCAATTTAACAATTTCATCATCGTTCAATTCAAAATCGAATAAATCGATATTGGATTGAATCCGTTGTGGATTCGAACTTTTCGGTATAACAACAATATCATCTTCTATCAAATATTTCAATAATATCTGTCCTGGTGTTTTATTATGATTGGTGGCAATTTCCTGAACAGTCGGATGGCCTAAAAGATCCGGAAAATCTTCAATTCTACAATTTCAATTTGAATCAAATTCGAATGATTTCCTTTCAAAAATAATTCTTACGAATAATTGTATTTTGTTGTGAAATGATTGTTAGCGCCAGGACTGCCTAATGGTGAATATGCAGTGATAGCAATATTGAATTTTCTACATAAATCTTTTAATTGTTTCTGTTGTAGATAAGCGTGTAATTCGATTTGTAATACAGCTGGTTGGATTTTCGAATTCTTATAGACGCGTTCAATTTGTTCGGCATTGAAATTTGATAAACCGATGGCTTTAGTCCGACCATTCTCCACTTGTTCTTCCATACACTGCAATTTTTTTGAACATTTTAAACAATTAAACGACGGTATTTTAAACAAACCTTCCATGTCTCTAATAAATCAACATCTAAATCTAAACTGAATGTACCATCTTCATTAATTAATGGCGAGAAAGTGTTTGCATTACAATGGAAACTAAACGGCATATGAACCAAATACAAATCAACGTAATCTAATTGTAAACGTTCCAGGGATAGTTTCAAAAATTTTTCAACATCTTTCGGGCGATTACCGAAATTCGGCAGCTACAAAATTAAATTATTAGCGAATTTGAAAACAAATTACAAATATTACTTTAGTAGTAATGAACAAATCCTCACGGTTACCGTTACCAGAACCCAACCATTTCTTCAATACTTGCCCTATTGTTTCTTCACTATAATAATTAAATGCTGTATCTAAATATGTACACGAATTAGTGTTGGAATTGAGTTGATTTGGTTATTTTCACCGATATGTCTGTAGCCGCAATTGAGGGCCGCTTGTACGGCCCTTTCCACTTCCTCTGGCTGGGCCCGCCAGGTACCGAGCCCCACAATCGGCATCAAAGCCCCATTCAACAATTTAATCGACTTCATTGCAATTCGCCAAAGGTGCGTCGTCGTTCTAAATGAGCTGACCGACTAAATTTGAGCTATTTTCAATACCAGCACACTCGGAATTAGTGTAAATTTAGCAATGGTGAACTTGACATTATTTACAATTTTGAAAATTGTTTTTTTTTTATTTGATTGATTTATGAATTAATCCAGTTGTATAACGATGAAAATTTTCTACAACAGGGTTAAGATTTTTATCGATCAGCGAGTGGGATGGATCGTGAAAAGGTCACCTTTATCACATAATCAACACCTGTAAATGATCAAATTTTTACAAAATTTCAAAATTCTGTTTTTAAAACGGAATTTATTGGCAATATTCGATAAACGATATCGAGTAAAAAAGCATTTTAAAGAGCATTTAGAGAAGTATTGTTTTATAAAATTACAATAGAACTTTGAGTTACAGAGCATGTTTCCTCTATTTTTCCACATTTTCTCCTGTAACTTTGTAACTATTCTGTTGAGATAAAATGAAAGAAAATCTATTTCTTGAATATCCCTAATCGTGTTGGTGGTTTTTACAGGACAAAAATCAACGATTCCCAGACCTGAAATTTTTATTAACAACTAGCATATACATCTTGTTTTTTGTATTTTTTTTTGAAGTTTTCCTTCCAAATTATTACAAAAATTCTGTCTTCATTCAATTGGAAAGACAACCATTTATACGCCATCATCATGTATGCATCAATAATAAACGTGATATATTCCGAATAATGGGTTACAACAGTGTTTCTGTGTTTGTTTTTTTTTGTGTGTTTTTCTATCTATCCTACTTTTTATTTCCTATATTAATTATTTAATCTACAAATAATTTTATAAATCTGTCACATTATTTCCAAGACAAGTATTCGTCAAGTTCTAGGGAGGACCAAGGGAGGTCGTAATTTTTTTTTTGGTAATTACCGAAATTCGCACCACAATGTCATTCCACAATAAAAGCAGCAATCACTCGTGACAATTCTCTATAATCGAAACAGTATTGTAAAATAAAAATTGCAAAATTATAATTAATAATAATAATAAAACAGAGAACCTAATGGTAGTAGTTAATTATAGTAATAGTAGTATATCACGCATTTTTTCTTTCCTTAAATCTTCCTTATTCTCAATTAAATTTCCTTATTAATTAATTAATTAATTATTATCGTTAACATCACGATAAGCACTTTGAGATCAACGAATTGGCATCCATCAAATACAAATATTTACAATTAGGATAGACCAACAACAAAAAGGCAAAAAGTTGCTATGCACAAACGATGTTTTGAAACAATAATTACTAAAAAATTTCCCTTCATATACCTACATATACATATTATTTATTTATATATATTTATATATTTATAAAAAAATCCTAAAATATTATAAAAATACGCTTTGAAAAAATTCTAATTAACAATCGTTCTTTATTAATATTATTATTATTATTAGTATTATTAATAATTATATTCTATCTAATTAAGTTTTGTTCATTAGTCATTATTGATTTCTTTATAGTTTTACGCATTTCAACTTTCATCTTTTACGGAATTCTGAAATCAAAGTGCTTATTTGATGATCTGCGTTAAACAAAACTACACATATTTATATGTTAAAGTTTTCATTATTATTATTATTAATATTATTATTATTATTATTATTATTTTGAAGAGTCTTAACAATTACAATGTCAAGTCCGTTGGAAATTATCGTTTTTGTTTTTTTTTGTTTGTTTTTTTCGCAAAATTTATATTAGAAGAAATTATTAATTAAATCTGCAAATACAACAACAAAACAAAAAAATTAAAAAAAAATTACGATTCACTGTGTTGGATATTTCTGAACAGTGCTGTACATAACTGGAACGTTCGGTTGTTGTCCGGGCTGGGGTGCTGTAACGGCAGCAGCGGCCGCCGCCGCCGCCGCTGCTGCTGCTGCTGTTGTCCATTGGCCCTGTTGTGGCATCATACAGTATTGTTGGCCGCCAGCGGCGGCAGCAGCAGCAGCCGTAGCATATTGATATTGTTGATATGGATAACCTTGCATATAACCACCATAACCTTGATACCAATAGCCACCATAACCGTATGAATAGGGCTGTGCTTGGGCACTTGTACCACTAGCTGTTGCGACATTTGTAACTGTTGTTGATGTCATACCAGTTGTAGGATCTGGACCAACGCCACCATTCTCTTTACCCCAAAAACATTTAACCGTTTGCCCATTAATTTCTGTATTATGGATTGTTTCAATTGCATGTGTTGCTGATTCTTTTGTTGCGAATTTAATAAATGCATAACCTTTATCTTTAAATACACGTATGTCTTGTATTACGCCAAATTGTGAGAATGTTTTTTGCATAAGATCTTCAGTTAAACCACTTGTAAAACCACCACAATACACTGTGCAATTTGTCGGTGAACTTTGATTGTAAACTTCATCGAAAGTTGGTTGTTTAGTGCGTTGTGTTTTATTTTCAGTACGTGGTGGTGGTGGTTTACGTGTTGACCAATTTGTACGAATCGATCTAGAACCTAACCATTGTCCATTCATTGCCTGTATAGCATTCTCAGCTTCTGCTTTCTTAACAAACGATACAAATGCATAACCTTTTGATTTTAATGTTTGCGGATCACGCACAATACGACAATTCGATATTTCCCCGAATGGGGCGAAGGCCTCTCGTAATGTTTCAGTCTCAATTTCTGGTGATAAATCACCAACAAATATATGATGATGGTTGGATGTATCTTGTTTTGGTTGATTACCAGGACTTGTCGCCCAATTCACTTTCATTTCTTTACCCAAAAATAGACGTTTGTTCATTGCCGCCAATGCTGTTGATGCTGATTGATGATTTGTAAATTCAACGAATGCATATGGATCGTTGCCCGGTTCACGGATTATCTTACAACCTTTAACTGGACCAATTTGTGAAAATAATGTGCATAATAGTTCTTCGGATACACTTGAATCTAGGTTGCCTACATACAAAGTTTTTGGATGGCTTTCATCCGACATGGTGACGCCGGCACTAGTTCCCACAAACCAATAACACACCAAATAATTCTATTTGTTTGTTGCACATATACAAACCGGGATTCTATTTATACAATTATCAATTGCAAACGGATTCTCCTCAATTTACTCTACAACAATAATTAAAAAAAATTAAAAATAAATCACACAATCGGCCACAATGACAAAAACTGGCCAACTTTTCTGCTGCATACACCAGCCAGTTGTCAAAGAAAAAACGACCACTCCACCAAAATCCCTAGGAAATACACCAGATTCCAATACCACCAACAACAACACAACAAAACCACTAAATATTTTTATTATTACAATTTTGAGTATTTCAAAATTAGAAATTTCGAAAATCCACACAAAATACTCACTGTTAATCCTTATCAAAGGCAATCTTTAATGATAACACACAATCGATCAATTTATAAAATGATAATAAACAAAAATCCCTAAATCTCTAATACTACCAACAATATTGCAACAAAATCACTAGACATTTTTTACAATTACAATTTTAGAGGTTAAAATTTGGGAATTTTGAAAATCCACACGAAATACTAAACCGTCTAATTTTATCAAATGTGATAACATAAAATCAATCGATTTACAAAAGTATGAAAGACAAACAACAAAACAATGTCATCGGAAGAATCCACAGAGTCCCGACAACGTAACGAATTCGAAGCTTTAAACGTAAATAAAATACAAAATCTAAATGAAAATTTCATCATTAAACCAATAAATTTCAGGCAATTTATGGTGATGACTTGGAGGATTTATGCACAAAAGCCGTTTGGAACCAATGGCAACCGTTAAATCTAAAAATCTCCCTAATACCCCAACAGGGCAGTACCGGTTTACACGAAATCAATGCAAAAGTCGATCTACACATAATTTGTTCAACGAATTATCCAAATCAACCACCGAAAATTCAATTGGAGAATAGTAAAGGTCTCTCCGATAATTCGTTGTTAGACTTACAAAATAGTCTTGAATGTAAAGCTAGAGAATTGGTAGGGGAAGAAGTGATTTTCCAATTGTGCCAGCACGTTCAAGAGTTTCTACATTTGCACAATAAACCATCAGCGAAGAGTTTCTACGATGAAATGTTACAAAGGCGCAAAGAGAAAGAACAACAAGATCTCCAAGCAAAACAAATCGAACAAAATCGACAAGTATATACGACTTTAAAAATCAATAATTCTCTAATTATTTATTTATTTTAACAAATTAGCGACAATTCATGCAGGAAGAGGTGCAACGCAGACAGGAGATTCTAAAATCGGAATTGCGCCTCCAAAAAGGCGGCCGTTACAATTCCGAAACATCAAACGATTCAGATCTCAGCCACAAAATATCAATTTCGAATTAGTACAGTCTCTAATTTATAATATAATTTCAATATTAATTCGTTTAAATTCCAGTTCATCGGATGATTTAGATGATTGTCAATGTGAAAATAAAACAATCCTATTGGAATTCAATAATCGCGAAATTCAACGCGGCCAATGTTTGAGTAAGTTACGAGAATTTGATTTCGAATAAAATCTTATTGATTTGTATATTTCGGTAGAACATTTCAGTTCGAATCGTATAACTTATGGTGGTATTGATAAGAAAAATGGTGAATTATTGGTGATAAATGAATGGATATTGCAGATCAAGAATGAAACAGAATTGGGATTTGTTTTGAAACAATTATCGAGTATTGAACAAGAATTGAGTTATTTGTTGAAATTGAAACAGCCAAACTTATGTAATTATCTAAATATTAATTACCAACAATATGATGACGGTAAAATTATTGTTTATTTGTTGAGAGAATTTATTAACGGTTTGAATTGTCGATTTTTAATCAATCTATCGACGAGTATCCAATCGATTCGATATATTGCAAAAGAAGTCTTGTATTCTCTCGACTATTTACATCGAAATAATGTGATTCATCGCGATTTAAAAACGAATTGTGTTTATATAAATGATAAAGGATCGATAAAATTAACAAATTATAGCATCTATAAACGTTTAAATGATTTATTAACGTTAACAACAAACAATTCAACAACTTATAATAGAAAAACCGATATTTTTAAATTCGGTTTATTTCTATTGACGATATTAAATGGTAAAGAACAAGATTGTGACAATTTCATTATACCGAACACAATACCACATGATCTATACGATTTATTAATGAAATGTTTGTGTAAACAAGAGAAAGAACGTTATACGACTGTACAATTATTGAATCATTCGTTTTTTTGTACAACAATCGTACAATTATCACCGAAACTTCAAAACCAACAACAATTACAATTAAAACAACAACACACCGACGATAATAATCGAGAAGATTTGGATTTATTAGAAACCGAACGTAATTTATCCGGAAATTTACATCAAACAACACCAATGATGAATCAATCACGGATACGTAATGAATTCGAGTTTCTACAATATTTAGGTAAAGGTGCATTTGGTGATGTTATAAAAGTCCGTAATAAATTAGATGGTGGTTATTATGCTATAAAACGTATACAATTGAATCCGAAAAAT
The DNA here is from genome assembly GCA_013841215.1 of Hycleus cichorii. Lineage (NCBI taxonomy): Eukaryota > Metazoa > Arthropoda > Insecta > Coleoptera > Meloidae > Hycleus > Hycleus cichorii. The sequence goes on along the minus strand of JACDRQ010000290.1, from coordinate 25,050 downwards.
CGACAATTAAATAAGAAAATTGTACGCGAAGTTAAATTATTGTCGAGATTGAATCATGAGAATGTTGTACGTTATTATAATTCATGGATTGAAACAACAAGAATTAAACATGATGACGATTCCAAGACTATCACAAAACATTCAGAAATTGTCCGCAGAATTGATAAGAAACAGGAGGTAATTGATTTGTTTAAATAATGAAATAATCGTCGATTGATTTTAATTTTACAGTTTACATTGAGTGATAATATCGAAGATTTAGCACCACCAATTGAAAACGTGGAAATTTCGGTAACTTACGATAGTAAATCGATGCGTAATTTAAACAACACAATTTCAAATGATGAAGACTCTAGCGATGAAGACGATGATAATGATGATGATGATGAGGAAAATTGGGGCATATTCAATGAAGATTCTTCGGAAGATTCTGATGGTATAGAATTTGAACGCGATGATGTTGATAACAAGACAACATCAAATCAATTTACAGATAATGAATTCGAACAAGATTCATCATCGATTAGAACTGGAAGAACAATACCAACAACACAAATCGATTTTATGTATATACAAATGGAATTTTGCGAAAGGAGCACATTACGTAACGCTATCGATAATAATTTATATGAAGATCAGGATCGTGTATGGCGTTTGTTTCGGGAAATTGTTGAAGGTTTAGGGCATATCCATCAACAAGGCATGATACATCGTGATTTAAAACCGGTGAATATCTTTATGGATTATGATGATCATGTGAAAATTGGTGATTTCGGTTTGGCAACAACAATAATCAAATCGAAATTCAATGAATTAAATCCAATTGGTAATAATATTGATAATAATAATCAATTTAGTGATGGTGAAAGTAAAACGGGTTTAATTGGTACAGCATTATATGTAGCACCGGAATTATCAGTAGCCTCAAAGGCTATTTATAATCAAAAAGTTGATATTTATAGTTTGGGTATAATTTTCTTTGAAATGTGCTACCATCCATTAACAACAAATATGGAACGTATCAAAATTTTAACACGTTTACGTACAAAAGAAATCCAATTACCCGACGATTTTCTTAATGGACAATTAAACACAAAACAACATTGTTTAGTTAAATGGTTATTAGATCATGATACATCAAAACGTCCAACATCTGAAGAATTATTACAATCGGAATATATACCACCACCTGTATTAGCTGAATGTGAATTAAGAGAATTAGTACGGCACACTTTAAGTAATCCACAATTGAAAGGCTATAAATATTTGATAGCATCGTGCTTTAATCAATCTTTAACACCAGCACAAGATATTACTTATGATGTTGATCCATCTACAGCAATCGTATCGAAACCTTTACAACTATACGATTTTATCAAACAAATTACAATTAAAGTAAATATTTATTTTAATCATTTGAAATTAACAAAACTTGTATTAATTTTGTAGATTTTCAAACAACACGGTGGCCAAAATCTATCAACACCACTTCTAATGCCTAAAAGCAAATATTATAATGGTATTGAATCGTGCGTTAAATTAATGACACATTTCGGTGGTATTGTATCATTACCGCACGATTTAAGAGTACCATTTGCACGGTATGTCGCATGGAATGGTATAACCAATTTACGTCGATATTCCATTGAACGTGTCTATCGTGAAAAGAAAGTCTTCGGTTTTCTACCAAGAGAATTGTACGAATGTGCTTTCGATATTGTTACACCGACACCAGGTAAATTATTCACTTAAAAGTCTACAATTCTTATGGTGTATTCTGATTATTTGACGAGCAATTCGAGGAATATTTCAAGGTATAGGAAGGTCCATGACTGTTTTGTTGCGGTTTTTTAAATACATCAAAATAACTAAAGAATTCTAGAAATATTCTAGAATACAAACGAGCCCAAATATTGCTTCAATGATCCTCCTATGAACCCTCAAAATATTTTTCAAATCACTTTTCAGATAACAATAAAGTAAATCGCAAATTGAAGTATACAGTAATTGATTTGAATTTCAGGTAGTTTAATAACGGACGCTGAAATTTTGTATGTAGTTTACGAAATAATCAAACAACTACCAGTATTAGAGAATAAAACATTTCTGATACGTTTAAATCACACATCATTAATTCAAGCGATACTTCTGCATTTCGGTATCAAAGAGAAACACGAAGAGATGTATCAATTAATATCAGATGTTAAAAATGGACGTATACCAAAATCACAAATACAAACACATTTAATAAGTTTCGGTCTATCGGACAATTCAATATCAACATTAACAAATATTTTATTCTCAGAATATGAAATTTCCAAAGCTATAAGTTATCTACAATTAATAACAAAGAAACGAACCGGTGATGCGGCAAAATTGGCCCATCAAGCCTTACAAGATTTACGTACAATCGTCCATCATGTAGAATTGTTTGGACTTAATTTTGATATCGTTATAGCACCGGGTATGACCTATAATGCCCATCAATATTCCGGTATGTTATGTCAATTTGTTTGTGAATTGAAAAAGAAACATAAACATCATGGTAATATGGAAGTATTAGCAGCTGGTGGACGTTATGATTCAATGATTATTGGCTATAGGAAGATTTTAGAGGATTCAACAACAATCGATAAGAATTTGAAACAATCAGCCGTTGGTATATCGATATCATTAGATAAATTAATTCAAGCTATACAGAAGGAACAGAATGATGATTTACCGAAAATGAATTCGATTGATGTTGCTGTATGTTCAGTTGGTATCAAACAACAATTAAAAGAGAAAATCAAGATTCTAAACAAACTCTGGTCGGTTGGTATACGTTCGATTTTAATTGAAACGAATAATTTAGACGAAATCTATGCACAATGTAGTGAATTAAAAATACCGCATTTGATCATGTTGAAAGACAGTGAAAAGGGTATGGTGATTGTATCGAGTTGGGAGCGTGATCGTTTCCATGAGAAGAATATCAAAATCACTGAATTGGTGGATTTTATGCAGAAAATTGTGAAACATTGCCGTCAAAATTCACAAGATTCAATCAATTCTCTAATGAAATCGGATAGTAAAAGTAATAATCTAGAACATGAACCGAATGTTACTGTTTATTTTATTACCATTGAAAAATTATCGGCAAATACGAGAAAACGTTATGAAATTCAGGTAAATTCAACTGGAAAAACAAACAAAATCTTACATTCTATTGGTTTATTTTATTTCAGATAATGTCGCAATTGGATGGTTTATTTAAAAAACTGACCGGTTACGTGGTTGTTTTGGGTCTAATAATCGAGGCAAATGTTTTAAAGACTGTCGCTACTTATTTAGAATTTGAATCGGAACGACAATATCAAAAATCCCTATCGACAATTATTGAAAAGTAAGTAAAATTACAAATTACATTAATTATTTAATTTAAAATCAAATTTTAGACATCCAAGACATAAAAAATATTTAAATGATGTGTGTGATAAAATTTTAGAACACAAAAATCAACGTATCAATCCATCTGTTATTTTATTTAGCATAACAGATTCAATCTACAAATTAATTATTTGATTTATTATTTAAAAATTAGAATAAAATTAACGATTATCTTTTGTACTTTTATATGTTTACCGCTATTGAAATTGATTAGAATCAACAAAATTTTGTGCAATGAAGAACAAAAAATTATACAATTTGACCACAAAATAATCAAATATTACCCCTAACTAGCCAATAATTTTAATAATTGTAACCGCCAGTATATGAACCCCATTGATTATAACCACTGTAACTACCTTGTGGGTATTGCCAACCCTGATATTGATATTGATCACCACTTTGACCGTACGAATAATTATATTGGCCTGTTTGTGAACTTGAATATTGATACGATTGTGATGGATTAGCATAATTACCATAATTCCCATAGGAACTTGACTGTGATGATGTCGTTGTTGAAGTTTTACCCTTTTTTCCAGTTGTTGAAGTATCACTAATTAATAACAAGCAAATTTTAAAATTAATACAATTTACTTGAGAGAAATTTTACTACCTTTTCGATTCCTTTTTTTTGGTATTATCTTTACTCAATTTGATGAATTTTTGATATTCTTCATAGGCTTTCTGTACCGATTGTATGTCACTACCGAAATCTTCCAAAAATTCCAATTTCCTTTGAGCAAACAATACTTTCTGATCAGCATCAGCTGTTTCTTTCTCTAAAAATGAATCGATCAATTCTAATATTGTTGTTTCAGTTACATTATCTTGCTGTAATGTTAAATCGATCAATTGCAAATATAAACGTGGATTATTTGGATCTTTTGTTATTGCCGTTCTCAATATTTCCAATGCTTTATCCATATTTTTAAGTACTTTCAATGTGAATCTTGAATATTTTATAGCAACATTACTTAAAATCATTTTATTCTTTGAATTATTTATATAATGTTCAAATAATTGTGTACATTTTTCGAAATCACCACGTCTACGTTCTAAATTTATACGTCTATAGGCTACTTGTAATAGATTTGGAACGGATTTTTCTAAATTTACTAAAATTTCAGCAGCACGATTTGCATTACTCATATATTCTTCAAACATTGCCCATTGTAAATGTAAACTCGGTTTCTTTAAATGATGAATTGTACAAGCACGTTCATATACATCGCGTATTTTCGGCTCCAATTCCGGATCTTTTAGACTTTCCAAATAATAAACAAACTATAAAAATTTTACAATTTTTAAAAAAATTAAATAAATTTCTATTTAAACTCCAATACTTTTAACCAAAATTCTTCATAAAGGGCGCAAGCAATTAAACAACGTTCAAATAGAACAACAATTCGAACTTGATCGCCTTGTTCAATTTCAAAATCCAAATATTCCTGCCAATTCTTCAATTGGCATCTTTCTAATGGTTTCACATGGAAATATGGACGTTTTATCTACAAATTAAAACGAATATTGCATTAATATTTTTATAACACACAATATAGAAAGTTTGATTATTCGCCAATTATCAGATGGCCTCTGCATATATCTTCAAATCAAATTCAGAATTACTTTACGTAGACACATAAAGTAATCACAAAATAGAAATCATCATAAAATTGAAATTATTAAAAAACGAAATATTTGAACATTTTCTACTTACACCTTCTTCAAAATTCCATCTGGTAGTCACTGCATTGACTGTATTCTTATGGATTTTACGTCTAATTGAAACAATACGTTCTCTTATAGCTTTTGTTTCTTCATCAGTACTAATTACTTTACTATTATCATCTTCACCAGGCGGTACATCTGTGTTATCTTTATTATCATTGGTTGTTGGTGTTGTTGTATTTGTTGTACTATCATGTTTTAACATATGACGTACCTCTTTTCTTAATGCTAAGAACTCATCAACTTCCACGACTTTATTCGGTGGATTTGATTGAATATGTTCTTGAAAACTATAAATAATATTTCAACGATTAATTAATTAATTAATTTTAATAGAATTACTTTTGGAAATGTGTATTGTAGCCTTGTGTTGGTGTTGTAAATAAACGATCATAAATGCCAGTAACATTTTGTAAACGTTTGCCTTCCGTTTCCCATTTAATAAATGAATCCCATAAACGATCTGAACGAAATTCTAAACCACACGCAGCAATAGCCCGTTCAAATTGTGATCGTATATAATCTTCATCGTCCGGTTTTGATGTTTTAACATAAGTTAGATAATGTAGCCATAGATCAACGGATAATGGAATCGCTTTCAATCCCCTCTCGAATACCTTTACAACAATAAATTAGAAAAATATTTATAATCAATTTTGATGTGTATTTATTTGCAATTAATAATAATAATTGTATAAAAATTTAGAAAAATTTGCCATATTATTTGTGTCGTTACCTTGTTGGTTGGCAAGCAAAAAAATACACACCAATTTTAATTTTTAAATTATCCTGTAAAAGAAAAGATTATAATCTACTCAATAATAATAATAATAAATGTTTAAATTAATGGATTTTATCACAAGAATCTCACAAGAACCTATTATTATCACGTGGATATTTAATATTTTCTTACATTTGTAATTATTGTCTCGTTCTCTTGGAATTTGCGAAATTTTATCCAGCGATGTTTAAAATGCCTCGCTGTAATGCGTACCTTGTTGATTTTATTTTTGTTTCAAAATATGAGGGGTGTACTCTATTTTTTTTGTTGTTGTTTTTTTAAAAAAATATTGTACAATTTTGTCACAATAATACAACTTGATTAACATATATAAAAAATAACTAAATTTACAATTACAATAAAATAAATATTGTATTTTTTACACAAAGATAATAATAATAATGATAAGAAAATAGCAGCCTTGACGCCGAGCTGTGGGGATTGCAAAATAATTATGTGAGTGTATTAAAGCAATAAAATGGGAATATAATAAACAAACATTCATTGGTCATTAACATACCTCTTCGCATTTTTTCTTGTTGCCTTTCCGTTTCTCATAATCGGCATATTTTCGCCAATAACCATAACAATATGGATAATGCGATAGGAATGCATCGTAAGCTTCACGGGCTGCTTCCATATCATTCTATTTATGTAACAGAAAAATTTAAATTCCAATTAGAAAAATTTATATTCCAATAGACAATTACGAGAAAAAACAAACTTCTTGATCCACATATTGTAATAGATAAGTCCAACCAGTAAAATCCGTTGGATCATCATTAACAGCTTTCCAATATTTATCCAATTCTGGTAATTTTTTTGGTTTATTATTCTTATCATCTTCTTTAACTATATTTGTATCGATTGCTAATTTCTTTGTTGGCACATCATTCTCGGATGTTGGTGAACCTGGATCATAATCACCTTCGGTTAATTTCCTTTTATTACCCTCTTTTTTTACCGACGGTAATTCATCTTCTGACACAGTCTAAAGAAAATCCACAGATTAAACTAATTATCTTTTAAAAAAAGTGTAACAACTACCTCTTTTTTAACTAATGGTAATTCATCTTCTGATACAACCTAATAAATAAACAATAAATTTTAAATTATTGAAAAAGGGTAATAATTACTTCTGTATCGGCTGGTAATTCAGCACGTTTCGGTCCTGGTAATTCTTCATCGGATACTTCTTCAGTTTCTGGTACTTTAACAGCTTGTACTGTCGGTAATTCATCTTCGGAAATATTCTCAGCATCCGGTTCACCACTCTAATAATAAAAATAAACGATAAAAAACTATTTAATGTAGAATTGAACACAAAATATTAACCAACACCGAACAAAAAACCTTTCAATCATAATTTCGAATGTATAAAAGACATTAGAGATATTAAATTAAGTGTTTTAAACTTAGATTAAACAACAAATATGTTATTTCCATAATACAATGTGTTGTTTAATTTCGATCAATTTATGGTCCAATTGATCAATATTGGATAAGAATATCAAAAATTCAGCCTTACAGGTTTCTCCAAAGTTGTATGATTGAAATCGCTAGGATCTCCAATACCATTCTCACAATCTTTCGAATTCTCATTCAATTCAGTTTTCACTTCCATACTGTCGATTTCATTTGAAGTTTCTAATGGTTCAGTTTTGGTTATAATCTAGAATTTTAACAAACAGGAATGTAATCATAGAAAAATTGCATCATCGACTAATTTACATCATTGCTTTCAACTGTAAACGCAACCTCTGTTTCGTTATTTGCTTGTTTATTCTCACATTCCATTTCGTGTGTCACCTGAGCAGCTTTTATCGTTGTTGTTGTTGTAGTAGTTGTTGTTACTGTTGTCGTTGTGGTGTTTGATTCAACCGCCGCTTTTTTCGCCTTCTGCCCATCGTCCCCATCTTCTGGTACTTTAATTTCCGTTAAAGCCGCCTTCTTGCGGGTCTTTTTCGGCGATGGTTTCACCGTCGGTGGTGTACAAACAACTTTACCAGAACGTGTTCGCCTCACTGTAACAACATCAACTATATGAGGAAAATGTTTGGTTAATACTCGATAGACAATAGAATATTCTCACCGTTTTCTTCACTCTTTAGCTCATCTTCACCTTCCATTCTATATACTTTAAAACACTTGTTTTTTATTCAAAAATTTAAATTTTCAATAAAAAGCAAAGGCTAACGTACAGACAAGCGAAAGCTGTTGAAAAAGATGGCGACTTACAATGTTGTCGGATGTTGCAACTAATTCATCTAATTGTAGCTCAATTTTGTTAATCAGCTACCCATAAAATTACGTATTATATAAAAAAGTAAATAATTGATTCAATACCGTAAATGCAAATATTATTACGAAAAAAACAACAATAATCCAACTAGTATATAACATAGGATTAAAATTGGTTAATGATAATGAAAATTGGCAATAGTGGACGTTCGTTCTAATTTGACATTGCTCGATCGATAAATGAGGTTATTTTATTTTCCAGAAAATACCTTAGAAATTCGACAAATTTGCACAATTTAAACAAATTTACCGAAATTTCCATTAGTTAATTTCAATAATTTTGGTTGGAATTATTAAAACTGCAGTGTAAAAATTGCAGGGTTTTATTTTTCGTTAAGTTGGCGATTCTGGTTACCAAGTGATTATCAATCGCAACTGTCAATAGAAAGGTTATAATTTTTTTCAGAAAATTCCTCATTAAATTTATGGTATCAAAAAATAGTAATAACAACAATAATAGTAATAATTAAAGTCACATTTTGCTCTATGTAAATAGTTAATATGTTCACATTACAGAATCAGAATCAGGTAAATTATAATTAATTTAAATTAATAAAAAAAATGACACAATGTGATTGGATTTTTTTCGATTTTCAGGCACTTGTAACACTATCACAAGTTTCAACAATTCTAACACCAAGACATAATGCTTATTTGACGAAGAAACCACGCCATAATAAAGCGAAATCAAACAATATAATCTGTTATGATAGTTTTATGGAATGTTTAAAGAATTTCGATAAATCATTCGTTAAACATTTAAACGAGAAACGACTGTTTGAGGGGGGATTTTTGAATAATTTCAACATTTCTTACGTGTCGAATGATACGTTTTTCGAGAATAAACGCAACGGTCCGCATAGACAAACCAGTATACCTACAATTACATTAGATAGAACGAATCATTTTCATATACCGCAAAGTTTCTATTATCGTTTTATTGATTGTTTGAAACGTCAAAATCAATTTACATTCAACGTACAAATTCGAACATTTAAAACAGATCGTAGTATTAAATCGGAGGCGAAACGCAATCCAAGTTTAGGGCTACGTTTAAGGAACTTTTTCGGTTCCCAACAACAACCACCATCCGATCGAATCGATTCGAAATTAGCTAAAGATCTATCAATAGGCAATGAGAAGATTAAAGAAATGCTATCAGCTGAGAATTTATCAGATGTGGAGAAGCAACGTTTAAAAGTGGCATTTGCTGAAGGTTATCTATTAGCAAATCAACCAAATAATCGTACAAGTAAAGCTGTACGTTATTTGAAATTATTACAACAAATTGCAACTGTTGTCATCTTCCTTGCAATTGTCATTAGTTTAATGATTAGTACAACTGGTTCAATGTTTCGGTAGATAATTTAATAGATTTTTTTTTAATTTCATATAAAATTCGTTAATTTAGTTTTTCTTCATTTAGAATCCAATTAGGTAATCAAGTGGAAGTGGATCCGGAGGAGATTCATGTAACATTTGAAGATGTCAAAGGTGCCGATGAGGCTAAACAAGAATTAAAGGATGTTGTTGAATTTTTAAAGAATCCCGATAAATTCTCAAATCTTGGTGGTAAATTACCAAAAGGTGTTTTATTGGTTGGACCACCAGGTACTGGGAAAACGTTGTTAGCACGTGCTGTTGCCGGTGAAGCTGGTGTACCATTCTATCATGCAGCCGGACCGGAATTTGATGAAATTCTAGTTGGACAAGGTGCTAGAAGAGTCCGTGATTTATTCAGTATGTCTCTATATTGTTATCAATTTATATCGTAATTGTTGAATATTTATAGAATCTGCAAAAGAGAAGGCACCTTGTGTGATATTCATTGATGAAATCGATTCGGTTGGTGCTAAACGAACAAATAGTGTATTACATCCATATGCGAATCAAACAATCAATCAATTATTGAGTGAAATGGACGGTTTCCATCAGAATGAAGGTGTGATTGTATTGGGTGCAACAAATCGTCGTGATGATCTCGATCAAGCTCTATTAAGACCAGGACGATTTGATGTTGAAGTTACTGTACCAACACCCGATTTTATTGGACGTAAAGAAATTCTAGGTTTATATTTAAGTAAAATTTTAGCAAGAGATGTTGATTTGGATCTATTAGCACGTGGTACAACTGGTTTTACCGGTGCCGATTTAGAAAATATGGTCAATCAAGCTGCACTCAAGTAAATCAACAATAAATTCTAATTGAAATTAAATTAAATTTAATCAAATTTAGGGCTGCAATTGATGGTGCCGATTATGTTAGTATGAAATATTTAGAATCAGCCCGTGATAAAGTTTTAATGGGTCCAGAACGTAAATCACGTATACCAGATGAAGAAGCTAATATGATAACAGCATACCATGAAAGTGGTCATGCTATTGTTGCTTTCTATACAAAAGATAGTCATCCATTACATAAAGTTACAATAATACCACGTGGACCTAGTCTTGGACATACGGCATACATTCCAGAAAAAGAACGTTATCATGTTACAAAATCACAATTATTAGCCAGTATGGATGTTATGATGGGTGGTCGGGCAGCTGAAGAAATCATCTTTGGGGCTGAAAAAATTACTTCAGGTAATCCTTCAATTAATAATAATAATAATAATAATAAATAAATCGAATATTTAGGTGCTAGTTCGGATTTAAAACAAGCAACATCTATCGCTACCCATATGGTAAAAGATTGGGGTATGTCGGAGAAAGTCGGTTTACGAACCTTATCAGAAAGTTCACGATTTCAAGGAGAATCTCTAGGGCCTACAACAAATGAACTGGTTTGTTCTTCTTATAATTAAATTATATCGAAATGAATTGAATTCGTTTTCAGGTTGATAATGAAATAAAACGGATCTTATCCGAGAGTTACGATCGTGCTAAACAAATTTTAAAACAACACTCCAAAGAACATAAAGCCTTAGCTGAAGCACTATTAAAATATGAAACTTTAGATGCTGAAGATGTTAAAGCTATAATGACTGATAAAATACCGAATATTGAGAAATCTTGAGGGATGTTCTGATTGAAAACGATTGGTTTAAAAATTATTTTTTAGATAATTGTTTATTTCCATCAAATTATTGAATCGAGAATTTTTTTGTAAATAATTTATAAATGTGTATTTATAATTTGGGGGCAATTTGTGACTTAATTTTTGCTTTTCCAACAGTTTAAAGACGACTTTTTCTCGTCGTTTTTTTGTTCAAAACAACTGATTTAAATTATGTAATAGTTGCAATAAAACAGTTATTTTTGACTATTTACTTCGATATCGTCAATTTGAACAAATTCTAATCACAAGACAACGGCGCAATTTGATCATTTCTAATTTTAATTTGTATTTAAAATTTCCCAAGTTCGCGTAGCGTTAAAACTGAGTGTGCGTCAGAAAATGTCAACTTTAATGGAAAATCAACGATAATGTCTGATTAGTTTTGTCGTTTTGTTTTCATTTAATTACCAAAAAATAAATGTAAAATAATCTGTAGCAAATGCGAAATTGTATCGCTACAACTCCACATTTAGATTACAATTAACCGATAAGAATATTAGTTTCGATGTAGATAATGAATAATCATTAGTATTGTTATTAATTAGAATTCAACCCTCTATTTTTGTTGTTGACATTGATAAGCGATTTTAATGATTGTGGTTTAATTATGTTTTTCTAATCATTGACAGGAGGCACTGATCATCATTATCATCAAATTTATTTAATCTATGTATATATTTCGATATAAAATCGATTAGAATTCCAACGATACACGTGTTTCCGACAACAGTTGAGAATTCCAGGTAATGGGTGTAAATAATAGCAAGAAATTAGCGGCAAAGTGTTCGTTTTTATCGAAAGATGAACAGCATATTGTCAGCAATTCGTTTCGTTTGGTTAGCAAGAATTCGGAGAAGGTTAAAGAAGACGAATTGACTGTAAGTTGTTGAATTTGTGTTTAAATCGAATATTGAGAGTTATTGTTTTGTAGAAATTGTGGGGCTCCCAAATGGATCCACGATTGCTTCAATATATCAACAATTATTTGTTTGGTGTCGGCGAGACACGCACCCAAACTGTTGAATTGGAGAAATTCGCCGAATTGTTTGTGTCGTGCACTCGCGGTACTGTCGATGATAAATTGAAAGTTTTGATCATTTCTTTGGGTAAGAAAGAAGAGGAATTCAACGATATCCCTTATATTCTTGTAAAAGAGGTACAATTATCGTTGAAATTTTTGAATTTTATTAAAGAAAATTCTATTTGTTTTCAAGTATGTTGAGAGTATCGTTGCGTCCTATATGAAAATTCAAAAATTGAGCAATACAAACCAATATAAAAGTTGGGTATCGAAAGGTTGTTTTACATCAGCTCAAAATATCCAACGATTAGCTGAAAGTTTAACGCACGAATTGGCAATTGATGTTAAAATAACACGGCGTGCATTAGAAGTCTGGCTACAAGGTGCAACAATATTGAGCCAATTATTATTGTTTGTTTTTATGCATTTATTTAATATTTCGCAAAAGGAAAAGTCGCAATCATCGTCGATTCATATCAATGAGAAATCAATGAATGATGATCAACATTTACATCATTATCACTTCCATCACCACCAACAACAACAACAACAAAAAGAGAAAGAACGCCGGTCTTTATTACCGCTTTGTCGTGGCTTAGATTTAATACCATCATATCCGAGTATTTTAGATTTAAATCAGATTGTTTTTATCAATGCAAATCTACCACAACAATACCAATTAGAGTGGAGGTTCTTATTCAGTTCGGAAATACACGGTGAATCATTTTCAACATTAATCGGCCGTATTGTGAATCAAGGACCATCGGTGATACTATTAGAAGACCGTAACGGTTATATATTTGGTGGTTTTGCACCGGCCAATTGGACATTAGGGCCGAATTTCTTCGGCGATGATAGCAGTTTCTTATTCACATTAGCACCAAAGATGCGAATCTTCCCATCGACTGGCTACAATCAACATTTCCAATATTTGAATTTACACCAACAAACAATGCCGAATGGTTTAGTATGTTTTGATTTTATTTACAAAATAAATAAAATTGTTGGAATTTATTTATTTATTTGAAATATTCTAGGGAATGGGTGGTCAACATAAATTCTACGGTTTATGGATCGATGGCGAATATGGTAAAGGCCATTCATCGGAGAGTTGCACAACGTATTCGGGTTATCAACAAATGTCGCACACAAAGAACTTCAAGTTTTGCCATTTGGAAGTTTGGGGCCTGGGGCCGCCATTGACACCGAAACAGGAACGTTCGCATACGAGTATACTTGAATCGGATACGGAGAGTCAGATTATGTTGAAAATAGCCGGCCGTACTATTCACAGTGAGGGTATTAGGGATTAATCGAATTTATAGGAAATTTGGGGAGAATTATAAAAACAAATAAGAACGAGTTTTCATCAATTATCTTTGATATCGATTGCCTTACACTGAAGTAATACACTAATACAACCAAAAAACACACACACACTACTTTCGATTGATAGTTGTTTATTTTGTGTTCTTGTTGGTTTTATTTAAAGTTTTGTTGATAAATAAGAAAAGACACACGTACAAAACAACGTTCCATAAATATCAATAAAGACTAGATGGAATTGGAGTTTTTAAAAAACAATCGACTATTTTTATATGTGCCATTAATTCTATTTTAATCAATTTTAAAACAATAGTCTTTGATTAAAACAACACAACGTGGACGAAGTTGTTGAGTTTTTTTTTGTTTTTTTTTGGGGAAATTGATCGTTTTTATCAATCACAATTATTGTCAAAGGAGCACAAATCTTAAAATTTCTATCACAAAATCATCAAACAATTAATCGATTAAACATATTTTTAAATGTTGTAATTTCTATAATTCATCAAAATTTTGTGCCAAACTATCAACTACACGAGCACGATTTCTTTGAATCTTTAATGCTAATTTATCTCGTTGAATATTTATTGTTATTCATATTGTTTAAATTATTTGTAATTTATTTGTTGTGTAGTACATGTTTGTTATTATTATATGGAGATTTTTACATTGTATGAACACGAATCTTTACCGAGAGAGACTTCAGATAAAAATATACCCAAATCAATCAATATAACAAACTTTTACTTATTCTCCACTAATTCCAATTTAATTAATCCATATGTATAGTTTTATTCAACAATATCTACGAAATAAATAAAATTCAATCGCTAAACTATTAAAATATGGCACAACTAACTCAAATAGCAATCTAACTATAATTCTAGTTGTTTTCCACATTTGATACAACAAATACACACTTGTATAAACATTTATAATGAATTTCAGACGAATCTAAGCCCAGATCTAGAAAATTGAACAAATTTCCAACAATTTCCATAATTTGAAAATTAATTTACCCGTAATGTATAATCCCAAGATCCTGTTGATAGGGCTGTACCATCTGGTGAGACTTGTAGACAAGAGACACGATTCTCATGTCCGTATAATAAACAAACTCGAACACATTTCAATGTATCCCATACATTAACTGTATAATCATTATAGCCAGCAAATAATAAACGGCCTGATACTGAAAAATCAACAGAATTCACACCGAATATTATACTTTCTTTACTATAAACGGCAATTTCACGATCGGCTCTTAAATCGAATAAACGACACTGAAAGTTTCTTCGATTATTTTTCGTTTATAAAAGAAAACCTATTGGAAGCTTACAGTAGCATCATCACTACCTGTAGCTACAGCATCGCCACTTGGATGGAATTTAACACTATTAACATCGGATTCATGGCCTTCGAAAGATTGGACACATTGTCCTGATCGCATATCCCAAATTAAAACCATCTTATCACAACTCTAAAATCAACAAATTCTAAATTTTCTACAAACAATTGTGGTAGAACTTACACCGGAAACAAACGTATTTCCGGTTTCAGACGGTGCCAAATCAATCGACATAACATCGGCTAAATGTCCATGAAAACTTTGCAATAACTGTCCAGATTCAACATCCCATAGGGCACAGGTCGAATCACCACTTCCAGTTAAAATCTGTTGATCGGAATTTGGGAATATACAACAACTCATATAACTCGTGTGCGTTCCAACTGTTTTCTTTCTCAAACTAACATCCTCATCTAAACTCAATGGATAGACTGTAACTTTATTGTCTAAACCGCTACAAGAATTTTGTTCAAAATTTCGGTTTTTTTTTGAGTAAAAATTGATTAAATTTAGCAAAAAAGTACCCGCAAGCAACCAAATTCCCTGAAGGTGCATAAGCACAAGCCATCACCCAAGTTGTGGGCATTGTAACGGCGTGCTCCTTGTTTGTTGTAAAAGCATCCCAAATTATCATTTTACCATCCTATTGTAAACGATAACAAGCAGAAAAGAATTCATTTGATGTTAATAATCATGCCGAATTACCCGAATTACACTACAATTCAAATTAAGCATCTCAATTTACCTGCGATGAGGATACAATGTGCCGTTTATCGGGCGACCAATCCGAACATAAAACTTTAGCTTGATGGCCTTTTAATGTGCGTTTTGGCTTAATATTCATATAATTAATTATATCTAAACGATCAGCAACAGTTGCCACTGGAATTCGATACAAATTCAAGTTGATTTCTTTTGAAATTCAATTTGGAATACGTACAAGTGACATCGTTCAATTTCTGACGTTCATCCTCCAATTTCTTCTTCAACCGTTCAGCTTCTTTGGTCAACGATTCAACGGTATCAGTGGCACAATCTTTGTTCTCAATTTCCGACATTATTCCAATTAATTTAATTTAAATTCACTTAATTATAACGATAACAATTCGAGATTGATTGACACTTTCGTATTGACAATTTAATGTGCAATGTTGTCAAACGTTCACTCCAATCCTCTACTGTTTTCCATTAAATATCCCAAAACCTGGCTATTTTACATACAATTTGGATAATTTCAATTTGTTAGAAACGTTTAAAATAAAAATATTTGTATATATTTGAATAAATTGGAAACAATACCCTATAAAAATACAAATAAATCTGTAGATTTTCGTAAAAAATTACAAGTTGGCAATGTTGACGTAACAGTCGTGCCACTAACAGGCTAGAATATACAGCAAATTCCCCTGAAAGTCTTAACCTCTACCGTTTTAAAACTAATAATTTTGCTAATTATTCATTTATTATTATTAAAATTTCGACAATTACTTTAATTTCAAAACCAAAATTGCAACAATGATCACTAATATTTATATAAATTGGTGTAAATCGTAATTATGTTGGCGAACATGATGTAACAATAAAATCCCCTGAATCGTGCAATTTTTTTCCAGTAGAGAAAGTTATTTAACCTTACTTATAACTGTCGTGCAATTTTGATAATGTTGATAAATTCGATTTGAAATTGTCCAAAAATAATGTTAAAAGACCAGTTAAAATCAACCCTTAATTCGGTTGCTTATATGTGTTTACAAGGTATCGATAGAAGTCGTGAATTAATCGGTGATCTGGACGATAATGGATCGAACAAAATTCAAATCGTCAATAATGCAAAGAAACTGGTCGATCGTATGATTATAAATTTGGTAGAATTTCAAGATCGTATTGAACGGTTATTGAGTCAACCTACATTGAAGAGCGAAGATCAAAAATTCGAGAAATTAACACGATTAAGTTTGATTAAAACACGTCCGGATAGTTTAGAAGATTCCGATATTGATCTAAATGGTAGTATTGCCACAACTCTTAAGAAAAATCTAGAATTTGATAATGCAACAATCAGTAAATTACACATTTTTCCATTATTTCAATAATTTGTGTTTTTTTTTCGCATTTCTTTAGAAGATGATAAAGATGAAGATGACGAACACAGTGATAACGAAACGATAATATTGGACAATAATTTTGATGAGGATCACGATAATGAAGATAAATTTGAAGAACGTAAACCATTCAAATTTAAAAACATCTAATAATTAAAATTAATTGAAAATTTATAGAATTTTCGGACGATTTCCATAAGAAGAATGCTGAATTATTGAAAGTCTTGATGGAATTACCGGCGAAACAAGACTGTGCTGTAGAGAATGCCTTCAAATCCATGGAAGAATTAGATGAAAATTCTACAATTTTTAGTGATACAACGTAAATTTAACCCACCACTTAGAATTCAATCTTAAATTGCTAATTTCACAGATCATCTACTGGTACAGATTCAGAATCAGTTTTTCTATCAGATAATTTCGATTCAGAGCACCGAAACAACGATGAGTTATCAACATCATCATCATCATCATCATCGAAAGATGATGATAATAAAATTATAATTGCCGATGTAGTGATCAAATTGAAACGTTTAGACCATATGAATGATGATGAGATTGGACGTTTGTGTAATTTGAACAATATAAAGAAACAAAATTGTCGTAATGCTATTAAACAGATTATTAAAACGAAAAATATGAAACGTCGCCGAATTGTAAGTTCATCATCAAGTGCCAGCGATGATGCAGCAAATTTACTTCAACATTTTATCGATAATAATATTGCTAGCGATGCTACTAATGATTCAATAATTTCCGATAATACCGATAGTGATGCTACTAATGATTCGATAAATTCCAATATTATTAGCGATTCGAATAATGATAATATTGTCAATAGTAAAACACTAGTAGCTGAATTGTATTTGAATGAGAAGCTACCGGATTCGGAGAATGAATCGGATGATGAGAGTAATCAATCGGATATTGAAGGAATTAAAGAGAAACGAAAACGAAATTATAAATCGACAGATAATCAACAGAAATCGAAAAGGAAACGATACAGTCCTTTACGATTCGATATCGATGATAGTAGCTCTTTTAGTGAGAGTAGTAGCGACATTCAAACGAATGATAAAGAGACTGAAACGAAGAAAAATAACAACACAAATAAAGAATCGTAATCGTATTCTAATCAATAACGTTTCCATTACTAAAAATAATTAATTGCAGGGAAAATGTTACAATTATTGATGATGATACTGATTGTAGTGATAGCGTTGAATTTCTCGACGATGACGACTCTGATCTTGAATTGTAATTACAAATTAATTTCGATTATCGGATTTTTTTTGTAATAAATTCTTCTAGTATTTCCCAGGTACAATTGGATCAATCGAGTACACACACAGGCCGTAAACACATCCGTCGTATTTTGACTGATGAGGAATTAACGCAAGAAACACAACAGGCCCGTTTAGAAGAAACTCAACGTATTCAACGTTTAGAAGAAATGGCAAAAATTGTATTTCGATTTGCAACTAATTTATTGAGAAATTAAAGTTGATTTTTCATTTTAGAAAGAACCGTTATGTTCACAACACGATACATTAATTCTAGATATGGATGTTGGAACGAAAACACCATTGATTAAAGTTGATGATTGTTTGTTTGCTAGATTGAAGCCGCATCAAATTGATGGTGTTAAATTTATGTGGGAGGCGTGTTATGAGAGTATTGATGCCATCAATGATGGTAAATTAGGTTCAGGTTGTATTCTAGCACATTGTATGGGTTTAGGGAAAACATATCAAGCGATAACTTTAATTCATACTGTTTTAACGTACAATCAATTGACGAAAACGAAACATGTTTTGGTGATGTGTCCATTGTCGACGGTTTTGAATTGGAAAAAGGAGTTTCAATTGGCTTTTAGTCTATTAAGATCACCACCAGACTACCAGATGTACTATATTGTGTAAGTATTGCGTTTGAAATTGAAGTTATTTAAGGCTCATTTAGTTTTATTGTATTTGAATACATTTTCTTCTATAGGTAACTAAAAAGTTGCTTGAAATGCTCTTTTTAATTCGGCTCCATATAAACAAGAATCTTTACAATTTATATTTGAATCGGGCGGTTTTCTTGTTGTTTCGCTAATAATTTGATTTGAATTAAATTTGGCAATTTTCTTCTAGAAAGGAGAATCCAAACGAACGTTTCGCTATTATAGAGAAATGGAAAAATACCGGTGGTGTATTAATAATGGGTTACGATATTTTCGTACGTTTAATCTTCGATAAGACCGATGAAACTAGACGGAATCAATTAAAATGTCATCTAACAAATCCTGGACCTGATCTTGTGATCTGCGATGAGGGACATTTAGTGAAGAATAACAAAACTAAACGTACTGAAGCATTAATGAAGATTAAAACAAATCGAAAGATTATCCTAACTGGTACACCGTTACAGAATAATTTACAAGAATGTTCGATCTTTATTCAAACGATTAAAATCGAATAATTTTTCAATTTAATTCTATTTTAGATTATTATATGGTGAGATTCGTTAAACCGAGTATATTGGGAACGTTTGCCGAATATACAAATCGGTTTGTTAATCCAATAATGAATGGACAATTTCATGATTCGAAAATCGACGATATTAAGCTGATGAAGAAACGGACCCATGTGCTTAACAAATTATTGAAGAAAACCATTCATGTATGTCGTTGATTGATTGATTATTTCTTTTCTAAATAACCATTTAAAATTGATTTCAGCGTGCTGAATCGAGTATTTTGAAAGAATATTTACCGACAATTCTGGATTATACGGTTTTTATTAAATTACAACCGATACAAATTGATTTCTATCGAAATTACATTAATTCTATACGTCCAGATGCTAGAGAACGGCAATTTTTCAACGATTATCGAGTATTACAATACATCTGTTTACATCCGTATATAATGCAATTAATTAAAGTAAATTGTTCGAGTTGTTCTAAATAAATTTTAATAAAATTTGTATTTGTAGGAGAGGCAAAATGAGAAAAAACGTAAAGAATTGGATACAATCAATGTTGATGAAGAGGACGATGATGTTGTCAACATTCCCATCGATTGGTGGTCGAATATTAAAGTCGACGATCTATCAACGAATATCAATTACGGCCCAAAATTGCAAATCATCTTCTCAATAATCGATGAATGCGAATTAATTGGCGATAAAGTGTAATCAATTTATTGAAATTAATCGATTTTATTTTAAAATCAAATCAATGATTTCAGTCTAATATTTTCACATAGTCTAGTCGAATTGGATTGTATTGAACATTTCCTGTTGGAATGCGGTACAAGAAATCGTCGGAATTGGATACGTAACGTTGATTATTTCCGATTGGATGGCACAATTTCACCAGTGCATCGCAACAATTTATGCGATCGTTTCAATTGTACAACGAATAAGACAAAGTAATTCAATAATTAAAAAAAAACATTCATTTCAATTTACAATTTAAGGATACTTCTTGTCTCTCAAAAGGTTGGCGGATTGGGTCTTAATTTAATTGCAGCAAATCGTGTTATATTGGTCAGTACGAATTTCAATCCGGGCTTTGATACGCAAAGTGTTTATCGTGTTTATAGATTTGGACAAACGAAAATGTGTTTCGTCTATCGTTTAGTTACAATGGTAGGTACCATTCAATTAGTTTATAATTGAAATTGTTAATTTTATCATTGTTTAGGGTACAATGGAAGAGAAAATCTATCAAAGATGTGTAGTGAAACTATCATTAGCTAGTACTGTAATCGATAAATTCCATATAGCTCGTCATGTTGCCCGTAATGATTACTTCAATACAATGTACAATTTAGATATTGAAAATTACCAACAAAATCTCATACCAAATGTACCAAATGATCGTATGTTGGCAAATTTAATACAAACAATTGACAGTATTTTCAATTACAATGAATATCAAGCATTGTTAGAAAATCGTCCGGAGGAAGAATTGAATGATGAGGAGAAGAAGTTGGCATGGGAGGAGTATAATATTGAAGAAACTGGTAAAGAATTTATTCGAATTTGAATTTTAACCACTCTCTTATTCCTTTAAGATCCTGTTATTAATCGAACTGACAATTCTAAAATTTACCAAAATCCAAGCAATTCTAAAACAAATATTTCCAAATATTTAACAAGATCTGTATTTTGTTGGGATCGTAATAATGCTTCTTGATGTTTATAACTCAATTTTCATTGTAATTTAGTTACAATGAAAATTGAGTCACTACAACCAGGATTTTAATTGAATTTGTCCATTTCAGCTGCCAAAAATGCAGAACCTGTAAAACCAAATGCTGTAGTACAGTAAGTTTATCGTTCTTTTCCAATTATTCCATTTATTGGTAATTTTCTAGACGTTTTATGCCATCAAGACCACCGAATCAGCAGCAGGGACCATTACAGCAATTCGATTTGCGCAATTTAGAGGAGGTTTTACGGCAACGTTGGAGTACTATAATGTTCAGTCAAAACGATGTGGTAGCTTCAACTAGCAGTGCTAGTAATATTAATAATAATAATAATGATAATGATAGGCCTGTTCCGCATAGACCGCTAATATTAAATAGAAGCAAGTTAAAAGATAGCGAGCCACAGCCTGGTCCTAGCGGGTTACAAAATAACGTGATTAATAATAAAGGATTGTTGGATTTCCAACGATGGCGTGCTCAGAACTCGTTATCGGGTAACAAATCGGATAATCGTGGATTCTTTGTACGTGATAAAAACGCTTCAAATACCAATGATTTTCGTTTAAATCGATTCTTTAAGTAGTTTTTTGTAAAATTAAGCTTTTGTATTAAAATACTTTAATTATTGATTGTTTAAAAAAATTACAATTTGAAAATTTATTCAGTAGCATCATCTTTACTGACAGCGAATGGTTCATCGACCGTTTCAGCTCCACAATCGACAATCACAACGTCCTTCTCCGGCCTATCACGATTGTCGGTTTTTGATTGTTCGATTTTACGTACAACATTCATGCCCTGTAAGATTTTACCAAAAACCACATGCCGTCCATCCAGCCATGAAGTTTGTTTCGTTGTAATAAAGAATTGTGAACCGTTAGTATCCTTGCCGGCATTCGCCATTGATAACCAACCGGCACCGTAATGTTTCAATTTGAAGTTCTCATCTTCGAAACGTTCGCCGTAAATACTGCGACCTACAATTCAATTTTTTTTTAACATTTTCTCTAGTGATTGTTGTGTTGTTTACCTCCAGTACCATCGCCTTTGGTATAATCACCGCCTTGAATCATGAAATCTTTGATTACTCGATGGAATTTGCTGCCCTTGTAGCCTTCACCGGCCGGTTTTTGGGCCAATTCAACGAAATTGCGTACAGTTTTCGGGACGGTTTTACCAAACAAACCGATCGTTATACGACCGGCAGTTTCGTCGCCGATTTTTATATCGAACCATACCTAAACAATCAAAATTTTATTCCAAATAGAGTACTTTGTGTGTAGTTTATGAATTTACCTTATCAGTGACTTTCGGACCTTTCTTGTCATTCTGACAATAACTGAAAACACACAATAATGAAACAATACAGAATCCAATTAGAAGTAATTTCATTTTTGTGATTTTCTTTGTCAATGAATGAATCTTGGCAATCCAGTGCGACACACACTTAGAAACGGCCACGAATCAACTTTTGTACTCGAACTAGAATAGATGGCGACTGTACCGTTAATTTACAAATTAATCATCGACACAATCTCTAATAACATCTCTTTCTAACACACGACAATCAATAATAACGTTTAGTTGTAATTTTGTGATGATTTCGTGCGCACTGAAATGCTAAATCTGCCGAATTTGTAGCGGTTTTTTTTTTTATTTTGAATGAAACGAATAAGAAGAAGCCACGCTACGGTCACGAGACATTCATAAATGAATTGAAATGAATAAGGCATTCACCTTCCGCCCACGATATTTTCAAAATTTTAACGCATTTCGCTGCTTGTATTGAAACTTTTGTCTTCAATGAAGTTCCGACGATTTAGCCTGGGAATTTCGAAAGAAAATCGTGTGACATTCAACACAACAAATTCTCAGATCAACAAAGTTGATATTTACTGTAAAATTATCACGTTTCAATTGATTTTCCATGAAAAATCCAGCAGAAAATTCATCGAAAACATTGGTGTAATTCCAAATTTTCAGTTCAACAACAGCGCCATCTCTGAGAACAAGGCTGAACTATTTTTTTTAAATTAAATCAAATTCTTTAATTACTCCTACAATTTTCTACCAATTTTAACAATTATAGTCTCATTTAAAAGATTTTTTTGTCTATTTTATGATGATATCTATTAATGATGGGAAAAGTCTCCAATTTCATTTATATCATCAAATCGATTCTGCATACTGCATATGAAAACCTGTAAAACCAAATTGCTTATAATTCTTATATTTTTGCAATGAATTATTTAAAATTCCATACCATTTTAAAGGAATTTGCATAAATTTTACGATGATTACCATTAGAATTGGAAAATTCTTCAATCGAGCTTGTTATTCCATGAAATTGTCGACCATCAAAATTGTCCATCATTTCTATAATTTTCAACATATTGATAAGAATGAAACACGATTTAAAAGTAAATTACCTTAATTTTCAATTGATTAACACGCAAATCTGTTTTTTCGTCGAAATATACCACTTTTTGCCTCCAATAAATTTCCCGCCACATAACCTGAAAATGAACAAAATTTTCAATTCAAAATTAAACAAATCTAATTGTCTACGAAAATAAATTCAATATTTACCGTGAAAATTACAAGTTTTCATTGATTTTCCGATGAAAAATTGATTTCAAAAAATTTAAATAATACAACTGTAACCAAATTCTAGCGCCATTATGTCATCTGTACGAGTGCCAACTGAATGGAAATTCGGGAACTAAATTTTTTGGGCGCCATGTATGATTTACTGTAATTGTAACATCACTGTTATTGTAACTGCTACTGCTTTTTATATTTACATATTTTGATATTTTCCGTGAAAACTGCAAGTTTTCATTGATTTTCAGTTGAAAAATCGATTTTTAAAAATGTGAACAATGAACTATATCCAAATTTTAGCGCAATTATGTCAACTGCATGAGTACCAACTGAAAAAAATTTGGAAACTAGATTTTTGGCGTCCTCTGTGGAGACAAGATTTAACTAGAGAAGTTCTTAATTAAATTCAATTATTGTTAACTATTAATACAATTTTTAACAAATTTCCATAGTATTTAATAATTATTTTTTAAGCAATATCTTCTATTTTACGATGATAGTCATCAGACATGGGAAAAAGCGGGATTTGCACAAATTATTCCATAAAATCCTTTGAACTGCGACCTAAAAGATCAAAATTGCTTATCATTCTTATAATTTCTAATCAATTCTTATAAAGTTCATATCATTTTAAAGAAAATTTCATAAGTTTTACGATGATTGCCATTAGAATAGGGAAATTCTTCAACAGAACTTGTTATTCAACGTTAAATAATATTTAGATTTTTGCTATTTCTCGATTTTTCAATTTTTCAATATTAAAGAATTTTCCAGAAAACGACAATTATCAATTTATATTCTGTGTTAATCGATTTATATATTTTTTTAGCAGTTTTAACAACATTCTTGCTAGCTTATCAGAAGCCAATGCTAGCCGTTGCAGCATATTCGAGCTGAATTTCAGCACAGTGCGGTCTGAAAAGTTCAGTTGTTCGGGAGTGCAACCGACTAGCCGAGAATCGGTAAGTTAAAAAAAACAAACAAATTATATTAATAGACCTTCAGATTTTATTATTATCGATATAATATTCACTATTTATTAATGATAATTATCTTCAAGTGTTTTGAATAAATTTAAATAAAATTATTCTCCTCATACACCTCTACAGCCCCCTAGAGCACATAATATTGCAGCAATATTGCAA
>JACDRQ010000289.1:54003-81064 GCA_013841215.1 Hycleus cichorii | reverse complement strand
ATTAAACAGAAACAAAATCGATAGTTTTATCATCACATGACACTGCGATTGATCGCCAACCAGTGGCGTCCTTTCTCCAATAAATCGCCACAATTTTTATTCATTTGTCAATTTTTTGTGGATTTTTTAAAAATAATCAATAGTGATCGGATTATGGGTTGCTATACCGATAATTTATTGAAAAATTGGTTGAATTTCGTGTAAATAGACACTAATTTAATTTATTATCGGCAATTTTTTTTTTGAATAATTTCTAATAATTAGTGATCGGATATTAGAACTGCAATTTTTTGTTGATTTGTTTAAAATAATTTGTGATAAATGGTGATCGGATATTAGAATATGGGTTGCTGTAATTTGTGCAATTCCGGTACGCCTATGGTGGCCGTTTGCATCACCGCTACCAATTAAAATCTAGTAGGAATGAATTGGTAACGATAACAAGAAGACTATAGAACAAATGAATATACGAACAGCAGAAAAAAATAATTAGCCAACCAATCAACTATCATTAATCGTTTGATTCACGTGTTTGGGAAAAAATCCAAGTTGTAGAGAGGAAAAAGTTATTTAATTCTAGTGATAAGCCGGTGTGATTGATAGGTTTCGTCAGTTTGTAGCCAAATTCCAAGTTTAGAAATAGTGCATTTTCGGTGAAATATGGATCCAATAGGGTGAGTTTAGCAAAAAAAAAATTAATTAGAAATTTGCGGGGTTCGTCCCCCATTTGGCCTGAAAACCGGTCTTTGGCTTGGGGGTTTTTGGCAATAGAAATCCTAGAAATTTTCAATTTCGAAACGGATTTTTGACCTTGTATTTGCGCCTATTCAACTGTTTTCCGTTTATTATCACCATTATTATTATTATTTTGTAAAATTGTTGGATTTAATTTTAAAATAGTTAGAAATTGAAAATTTTGGCAAATTTCCCGATTTTCTCCGGTTTTTGATTGGAAAATTATCTCAATTTTTTTTCTTTAATCCAGCGCCAGTTCGTGTAATTTAAAGTGAGTATTTCCGGATCGAAACAAAGGAAATTCTAACCTTTATTATTATGATTTTGTTATTATCAGTGGTAATTTTTTAAATAAACAGCAAATTGATGATAAATATTTGGCAATTTTGGGCAGTCATACTTCGTTATCAAAATATGAAAAACGCAATTTCCGCACATTCCTACCACAGGTAAGCCCTTAAAGCTAACCATATACTATAAACGTACACTTAAAGCAATCCATACACGATCACTTTTGAATTGTACATAGTTGGCCATGTTTGGTTACGTTCTCCCTTGTTTGTTTTTGAATTAAATGTCAAATTCAATAAAGTATGAAGCTAGCTATGACTATCCACAAGAATCATGGCCAACTGTCAGATGAAATACAGTTGTATCCTGTTAAAACAATCCATAAACGATGACGCATATCTTCCTACAAATAAATAATAAAGCTTTCCATACACTATTAATAAAACATAAAGCAACCCATACACGATGACATTTCAATTGTCAACAGTTTGGCCATGCTTGATTATGTACTGTCATAGCTTGCTATTTGTTTTTGAATTGAACAAATGTCAAATTTAGGAAAGTATGAAGTAAGNACATTATAATTAAATACATAAAGCAACCCATACACGATGCTACTGGAATTAACTGTACAGAGAGTATAACGCAGTTGGCCATGCCTAGTTTCACTTTTTATCAATTGAACAAACATCAAATTGAGGAAAGTATCAAACAAAACAAAAGCCATAGCCAACTATGTCTATATCCTCTATAAACTATCCATACACGATGACATTTGAATTCGCTAAAGTCTAATCGTGCATTACAAGCTAAACCAATCCATACACGTTGATATTTGTAATATTTCAGTTGTCTGCCGCTTTGATTGCCGGTAGTTATTATATAGTTGTTGGTGTAACATTGGCCTATTCGGCCATTTTCCTACCACAAATGAAATTAAATCCAGAATTTCCATTAACTGAACAACAGGGTTCATGGATAGCCAGTTGTGTACCATTAACTGTACCAATTGGTACGATATTAGCTGGATTTTTAGCTGATCATTATGGTCGTTTGAATACATTGAAAATGGCAACAGTGCCCGGTATTATCGGTTATACGATAATAGCATTGAGTCAGAATTTTTGGTTCGTCATACTTGGACGTGTATTTACAGCTTTCTCTATTGGTAAAGTTTGGAAAACAATTGATAAAACAATAATAATGATAGTGTATGTGTAGCTTTAGGTTCAGGACCTCCGATTGTGTACATAACGGAGATCGCACGAGCCGATGTGCGCAGCTCTTTAGTTTCACTAAATGCAACATTGGCATCATTTGGTAAGTTTTCTAACCTTGAACTTGTATTTTCGTTGACGTNTCATGGTGTTGGCAACCCATCAATAAACATCATGATGTTGACGTCATTGCATTCTTACTGTTTTCTTGTTTTTCCCCCTCTCTCTAAAGGTATGGCTTTGACTTTTTTGAAAGGATGGTTATTAACATGGCGTTCAGTCGCATGGATTGCTGTGATTTACACGATTATACCATTTGTTTTGGTCTTTTTTATACCGGAAAGTCCATCATGGTTGATATCAAAAAACCGTGTACAAGAAGCCCGAAACTCATTAAATTGGTTGAATAAAGGCCAAACGAAAGAGAATTTGACTGATTTACAGTTGGCATTATTGTTGAAAGAAAACGAAATGAAATCGTTAGAACAACAAAATTCTAACCAAAATTCGTATAATTTCCGGGATTTTTTGAAACCCACCTGTTATAAACCATTATTGATATTGATTGGGGCGTTTTTCTTTCAACAATTCTCGGGGATTTTCGTTTTCTTATTCTATTCGATCAGTTTCTTTCAGGTAAGTCAATTTTTAACACGATACCCAATTTAACACGTCAATTTAACATCGCAATTGGCTACGATTTTGGTGAACATAATCGTTATTTTGACATTTTGACGTCACCAAAACATAACCGTGTATATCGAGTCTATCGTGGTATAGATCAATCTACGACATTGCTCAACTGAATCATAGCCAACTGTGTTGAGAATTGGTGGCTCAGTTATATGCGCACTATTAATTTTTTTTTGACGAATTTTCCAGGCTGTTGGTACCAGTTTTAATCCATATTTAGCAGCCATTTGTATCGGATTAGTACGTTTATTTATGTCATTAACCAATACGTATTTTTTAAGTCGTTATAAACGCCGTCCTATGATATTATTTAGTAATTTTGGTATGTTCCTAGCGATATTTCTATCCGGATTATTCACGCAATTGAACCAGAACGGTAAATATAATCGTGTTAAAAGAGTCTAGTTCAAAAGACCTGTCGAGAGACTATCAAACCACCCCCAATTACTAACCAATCACTAGTCTCGAAATTGTGATATTTCGCCAAAAATTCGGCCACTTTAAACGCAATTTTATACAAAACGTGTAAATCGAATCCAATTATTAACCACTCAGAATTGTAGCCCTAACCTTTCCCTAACTACAGAATTTTATTGTATTCGATTCTATTAATTATAGGGCGAATAATTTGAGTTTTACTGTTACTCTTTTTAACACGAAAATTGTGGTTTTTTCGAATTTCCGGAAAATTTACGCGAATTTTCCAAATACTATCGAGTTACAATTGTAGATAATCGTCTTACAGATCAAATGAGACCTCAATTATTTCGATATCTTTGATAGTTTTTGTGTTATTTGAGTTCTACGTGGGTTTCGAGCGAGACTCTTTGAATTAACGTTGATTTTAACCGGTTTTCTTGTAGGTATAACAAATTTACCATGGTTACCGGCTGTTTGTCTATTGTTTTTCGTGTTAACATCAATGATGGGTGTTATACCGGTACCGTTTACAATGAGTGCTGAAATATTCCCGTTGGAAGTACGGGGTGTAGCCAATAGTATAGCATTCGCTATCTGTAATCTATTTATGTTCTTATCAATACAGGCGTATCCATTATTGAATAATTTATTGAATGGTATCATCGGTGTACAATATTTCTATTCAATTAATATTCTAATTGGTATCGTATTTTTATGGATTTTTCTACCGGAAACTTTTAACACGAAATTGAAGGATATTGAGGAATATTTTAAGGAACACACTGTATATTTATTGAAACAAAAACAAGAGAATTCACCAAAAATACAATTAGATATATAAAATTGAAGTTGTATTTTTTGAAAAACACCCTGTATATTAGACAATCAAAATTGTATCGACAGTTACAGAATACGCTCCTCTACTATTCCCCTCCAGAAAAACAAATCCCAGGTGTCTTCGATTGAAATGGATAATTTGACAAATAATTTTGCAGATACACCCTGTATATTAGCTAATAATCGATAATTAATAGAGTTACAGAATACGACCTATTAAAAATCGCATCTAATCTTTGATTAGATCAAATTTATCAACAATTAGAGAATACGCCCGTTTCTCTAGAAACTTCCCCTACTATCCCGCGCCACCCCACTACCACCTCAATAGCCTACCATGATTTCCACGAAACATCTGACTTAAGTCGCGAATTATAACCGAATTGAAACAAAACGCACCGAAAAAAAATCGCAACAGTCTTCGATCGGAATTCGTACAGTACAGATCGCTATATCTCTGTTTTGTTGTTTGTTTGTTTTGTTTTTTTTTTTGTTTTTTTTTTGTTTTTGGAGAAAGTTATCGATAATGTGAGTAAATTTGAATAGAAGGCGGAGAAAAACAAAATAGCAATTTTATCGACAAAACAATAAAAATTGATCAATTGTTTTGACTCAAAGTAGACTTGATTGAATAATCGTAGAGGGGCGAGTGCGTTTGTGCGAATTAATATCGATAGTCAATTGTCGTAAGCAAGTAGGCGAGAAAAACAAAATAGAATGGATGTAGGGTAAGTTTGTGTGTCATTTGTTTTTTTAATTAATTAATTAATTGATTAATTCTAATTGTTTTTGTTTTTGCTTCAATTATAAATTAACAGTGGCAGTAATTTAAAGTAAGTACAATTCAATTGTTTTAATTTTGAATTTTAATTTAATTTTTATTCAAATTAGGCGGTTATTTGTCTGTTTGTTAACATGCAGTTAAATTTAAACCGACAGTTTAATTAAATTGCAGTTTCACTATTTTATCAACAAGTTAATTTTAACCAATCTTGATGAATCATTCTTTTATTTAAATTGTAACAGTAGAAATAACCGCCAACTTTCTATTATAAATCGCAAATTTGAAAAAAATTAACCAACAGTTAATTTAACTATCGATTAGTTTACTTTGATTTTAATTTCACAAATCAGTCGGAAATTTATCCTTGAAATAGTAATAAATCCCCGTTTTATCAAATTTAATTCATTTGTTTTTTAATTAAATCTACTGTTAATTTTATTTAAACATTGTATTTGAATTTAACAAATCGTTAGTTTAACTAAGCGT
Organism: Hycleus cichorii; assembly: GCA_013841215.1. Taxonomy (NCBI): domain Eukaryota; kingdom Metazoa; phylum Arthropoda; class Insecta; order Coleoptera; family Meloidae; genus Hycleus; species Hycleus cichorii. The sequence goes on along the minus strand of JACDRQ010000289.1, from coordinate 75,601 downwards.
TAGATTTTATCTAAAATTGGATTATTTAACTAATCCTCGATTATCAATCGAATTGATTGCGTTTAGATAACGAACAATTCGAATTTCACCATTGTCAGTTAAATTCAATATTTATCAGTTAAATCATCATAATAATCTAAATTCAATTTAATTTAACGGTTAATTTCTATCGGTATTGATAAAATTGCCTAGATAACCTTGAAAATATTTAACCGATAGTTATCTAATAATTTACAATATATATTTTTTTTATTAACAATAGAACATCAAATTCAACAACTTGTTAGTTTATCTGTCAATTGATTCTTGGTTATTTAGATCAATTTATTTAAATTAAATAGAAACGAGTTAAATTTAACTGATATTGGTGAAATTGTAACATTTTAAATGTCAGTTTAATTAATATTTGATTTATTCCAATTATTATTAATTGACTAATTAAAAGAAACATGTTAAATTTAACTTGTAGTTAATTTAACTATTGATACAATTTATCCAACTATTGGAACTTTTTGAGGTTAAATTTCAATAAATTAACATAAATTCAATTATTTTTAGCTATGTTTACTAATATGAATTTAATTATAGGTTAATTTAAGTCAGATTGATGAAACCCAAATTATATCATTAAATAATCGAAATTTAACTGATGTTGATGGAACTGTTTAAAATATTCCATTACACAATTTAACTGATGGTTAAATTAAAAGCCAGTTTGTTTAACAATTATTAAAATTTAACAGTTGTTGAATAAACAGTTAAATTTAAACCAATGGTTAATTTTCGTTTAATAATTTTAATGAATTGTTAATTATAACGCTTTGTTAAATTTAACTCGTATTGGTGGAATTCGAATATTAAGATTAATTGCAAATAAATTAAACTGTTGTTTTGACAATTAATTAACTGTCGGTTAAAATTATATAACAGTTAAACTAACCTAACAATATTTGAAATAAAACAACACAATTGTAGTTGTATTAAGTTAGTTAACTGTGAGTTAGTTTAACTGTTGTTGGTGAAACTGGTGTTTTTCGTTGTAAAAATGGATTTTTTTCGAAAAAATAGCATTTTGGAGACTAATAAAGCAATAGAAAAGGAGAGAAAACGTGATGCTGAATTTCAGGAGATTCTATGCAGTACAATATCGCTGAGTCATTATGAAGGCAGAGCATTTAAAACTTTATTACCACAAGTATGTCTATTATTATCATTTGTCTTTTGTTTATTTTTGTTTATTTTTTTTTAGATAATGGCATCATCAATAGCAGCATTATTTCATGTAGTTGTTGGAATCTCATTGGCTTATTCGGCCATTTTATTACCACAACTAAACGATGACCAATCCGATTTGAAGATAACAAGAGAACAGGGCAATTGGATTGGTAGAGAATTTTCGAAATTCCAACCTTAAAAATAATTTAACCTCTCTTTTTTTTGTTGATTATAGCAAGTGTTATCACAATAACAATACCGGTAAGTGGTATGCTATGTGGCCTGTTAATGGACCATTATGGACGTTTAAATACAATCAAATTGGCGATGATACCGGGCGTTATCGGTTGGATAATTATAGCAACAGCACAGAATGTTTTGGCGTTAATTATCGGCCGGATAATTACTGGATTTGCTGCTGGTAATTTTAGTTTCGTTTATTTATTTTGTTTAATTGTAAATTGATTAATTTTAGCTTGGGGTACAAGTCCGGCTATGGTTTATATTACAGAAATTGCACGTGCCGATATGAGAGGGTCATTAATTTCGTTTGCACCAGCTTATACGTCTTTAGGTATGTTACGCCACTGGCTTTTTTTAAATTTTAGCAATAATTCAAAACATAGCCGACTGTAGTTTTTATTAATGAAAAAAATTACGTCATAATCAAAGACACAGCCAAGTGGGATAATCCTAGATATGTTACGCCACTGGGTTTTTTAAAAATTAACAATTATTCAAAACATAGTCGGCTGTGAATTTTATTTATGAACACAACTACGTCATAATCAGAGGCACAGCCAACTGTGATAATGTTACGAATGTTACGCCATTGGCTTTTTTAAATTTTAGCAATAAATTTAAAATATGGTCGGCTGTGATTTTTATTTATTGAGTAAACTACGTCATAATAAAAAGCACAACCAACTGTGATAATCTTAGATGTGCTACGCCACTGGTTTTTTTTAAATTTTAACAATAATTTAAAATATAGTTGGCTGGGATTTTTATTTATGAACACAAATACGTCATAATCAAAGGCACAGCTAACTGAGATAATCTTAAGTATGTTACGCCACTGACATTAAAATTTTTATTAGCAATAATTTAAAACATAGTCGACTGTGATCTTCATTAATGAACAAAATTGCGTCATAATCAAAGGCACAGCCAACTGTGATAAGTTTAGGTATGCTACGTCACTGACTTTTTTTAAAATTGACGATAATTCAAAACATAGTCGGCTGTGATTTTCATTTATTGAGTAAACTATGAAGATTACGTTATAATCAAAAGCATAGCCAACTTTGAGCAATAAAATCGTGTTTAATTTGTACCTCGTTCTAAACGAGTTGTGATAAAACGTATCCTCCGTGTAAATCAAGGGATGACTTATTAGAATATACACATATTTGTATTTCGGTCGTTTTTTACGATCTATTGTTAAACATGTCTACCGTATAAATCAAGGGATGAATCATACGAATATATTTCAATACAACTATTTTATATAATCTGTATAATTTGAAGGTTATTTTTGGAAATTTTAAGGTTATAATTTTCCAACCTTAAACTAGTCGGACAATACAATTACGCATATAAATCGCTTTAATAATAATAATAATAGTATAGAGGAGGAATACAATGAATCTTCGATCAAAGGTTAAATTGAATCATTTGTCCTTAATCATTATTATCGTTTATGTATTTTTTTTGTTTTCGGAATTCATTTGTTTGTTTTATTCTAACATATTTTTAATGATAATTGCCAATGCTAACTTGATTGTAATTTACGATAAACAAACAATGATTACGCACACTTATGTCATCATAATTATAAAAGAATAAATAAGTGGGCTATGAGAGTAAAAATTAATTATTTTCTAGTTTACCGGCTACGATGTCGTAACTTGATTCGTCGAATATAAAGTGTGAACATGGGCTACCACAATAAATAATTGAAGCCATGGCCGATTCTATTATAGCCGACTTTGATTTTATAATAGTTGGCCATGGTTCTAGTAACGTAGTGTCTTAGCTTGAATGACAAATTAATAGCCAACTTTGTTACAGGTTTTGTTTTGGCGTATTTACAAGGTTGGTTGATCGATTGGCGTACGGTAGCCTGGTTGTGTAATATTTACGCAATTGCACCATTTTTATTATTATTTTTAATACCGGAAAGTCCAGCCTGGTTAGTAACGAAACAACGTAACGAACAAGCTAAGAATTCATTGATTTGGTTCAATAAATACCAACCACAACCGGAAAATAAGGTAAATTCCACTTTTCCACACTAGTGTGCAAATTAAAAAAATGGTCAATTTAACCGATATTTTTACCGATTCTAATTTTCTAGTCGGAAACATTCGCCGAATTACATTTAGCATTGTTGATAAAAGAATTTAACGAGAAGAAACAAGCGAATGAACAACATAAAGGCTTCCGTAGTAAATTAAGAGAATTCCTTAAACCTACCGGATATAAACCATTATTGTTATTATTGGGTTTATTTATTTTCCAACAATTCTCCGGCATCTATATCACTTTATTCTATTCGATAACATTCTTCCAGGTGAGTGATACCTTTAATTAATCGATCATTTATTCATTTTTTTTGTTTCAAATAAAACAAAGAGAATAGACACCGGGTTCAGTTGTTAGATTTTCAAACAAACGCGCCAATTGTATTGATTATAATTGGTTCATTTCGAATGACACGAAAATGGCGCCTAATTGACCTTCAAATAGTGACGCCAATTTTATTGAGTTGTAATTGGTTAAATCACCAATATGGCGCCTGATTTCAATAATACCGCCACTTGTTTTGATTGTGATTGGTTCAATTCGAATGACATTACGAAAATGGCGCCTAATTGTTGATTTTCGAATAGAGGCGCCAATTTTATTGTGCTGTAATTGGTTAAATCACCAATATGGCGCCAATTGATTGATTATGATTGGTTGAATCGCCAAAATGGCGCCTATTCTCTTTGTTTTTGTTATTTGAAGTATGCATTTGTTTCAGTGTTAACTTTGCTTTTTTTATAACTATTGAAATATTAAATTTTCCGTTTTTTCTCTGTTTTTCCATTAATTGATATGGAAAATGTCTCTAGGAAGTAGGCAGCGATATTGATCCATATTTTGCGTCGATTTTAATTGGTGGTGTACGTTTTTTTATGTCAATTGTAAATACATATATGTTGCGTAGATTCTGTCGACGTACATTGATAATTTTTGGTAGCGGCGCCATGGCCGTATGTATGTTCATATCCGGCCTGTACACCTACTGGATACAGAACGATATAACGAAATTGTATTGGATACCGATTGTCGCCATTTTATTGTATGTGGTAACCTCAATGGTTGGTTTATTGTCAATTCCGTGGACGATGACGGCCGAATTATTTCCGATTGAAATACGTGGTTTGGCCCATAGTATTGTTTATAGTTCGGCGTATTTTTTCATGTTTATATCGATACAAAATTATAATTTATTGAAGGATTCGTTCAATGGTGTTGCCGGCCTGCAATGGTTCTTTGCCGTAATCTCACTAGTCGGTCTAGTTTATTCGTTTGTTTTATTACCGGAAACGCACGGTGTTAAATTGAGAGATATTCAAGAATATTTCAAATATAACAACTTCTATATTGGTAGTGTTAAAAGGAAACAACAACGACAACAACAACAACAACAAGAGAAACAAGAGAAACTACTCAACAACAATGTTGTTTGATGCTACTTGATTTGATAAATAACATTTTTCTAAATTAATCAAGAAACGTGTGATAATTAGAATTAAATTTGTTTTAATTACAATAATAGTGATGATTACAGTATCAATAAACAAATTTTGTAGATTAAATTGAAGAGAAGACTGCACTCTTTTATTTTGTATTTGATCAATACATTGATTGAATTTGAATTGTATTTGCAAATTTCCCGCTTATATACTAGCGCCATCTACAACTTCACTAGGTAGGCACTAAATTTCAACGATGCCAGATTTAATACAAATATTGAAGGAAACGGTTTTATTAAATTCATAACCTTGAAATTAAAATTTGTTGCAATATTGCAAATCTAGTCAGTGTTGAAAAATTTTAAATCACCCACCAACTTAATTACACAAAAAAACAACTATATAGAATTGTATAGTGAAATTTACCATAAATTGGTAGCATTGTTTTGATATTTATTTGAATTTTCGCGCTTTGTACAATTTGGTAACAAAACGCCATATTACCCACATCACTAGATTTACAATAGGCAACCAGTAATATTTCATTTGGTAATTGATCATATATCAAGTGTGCCATGCTATTCCTCATTGCAGTAGCCTATGAGTTTGTAAACGTAAGTCACTTCTTGATTCAACTCAATAAACTGCATTACCGACAATCTGTTGAAACAAGAGGATGTCGGTAATGCAGATTATTGAGTTGAATCAAGAAACCGACTTACGTTCACAAAATCATTGATTACTACAAAGAGGAATAGCGTGGTACGTTATTGATTAAATTTGAATTTGAAATTTTCCCGCCATCTATACTAGCGTCATCTACATACACAATCAACAGTTGGCTCTACTTCGCCACTAGGAAGTTACTAAATTGCAACGATGCCGGATGTAATACAATTATCGAATGTAAGGATTTTATTAAATTTGTAACCTATAAATTAAAATTTGTTGTAATATTACAAATCTAGTCAACGTTGGAAAATTCCAATCATTTACCAACTTACAGAAAAAAACAACTTCTATATAGAATTGTATAGTTACATTTACATCCTTATATTGGTAGTATTGTTTTTGAATTTATATTTGCAAATTTCCCGCCATCTACATAAATAACCAACACTTCACTAGTTACTAACTAAATTACAACGATGCCAGATTTAATACAAATATCGAAAGAAACGATTTTATTAAATTTATAACCTATAAGTATATGAAATAAATAAAAAATTGTTGCAATAAAACCAATATAGTAGGTGTTGGAAATTTTTCAATAATCTACCAACATTATTACGCAAAAAAACCAAAAACATCTATACAGAATATGGTGAAATTTACATCTTTAAATTGGTAGTATTGTTTTGATATTTATTAAAATTTTGTACAATTTGGCAACAACTAACTTTACATAGGCAACAAGTAATACTGTCATTTAAAAATATCGGCGCGAAATTCGATTCTATCACAGAATTTAGGGTTTTTTTGTTAAAATTCCATTCGAATACAGCACATTTTGGACATTTTCGATCAATTGTCGTTTAAAATTCCAAATGGTAGTATCGAAAATACGTTCATTCTTGTATTGGCTACAATTTCTAATGTCTGTAACACAATCGGCACGATAGTGTTGTAATTGGCCGTATTCTATATCAATATTAATATTGCGACAGTTTTGATTTCCGATACAATTGCGTGCAAAATGGTTGTGTAATGTTAGGACACGTTCCGTGTTAAAAAACGATTTGATGTAGAAACCGGGACGTGTATGGTTTTTAGCACGGTAGACGTGTTGTAACATGTGCATATATTTCGGTATATCACTGAACCATTCGTGTTGATGTTGGTGGCTGTCTAAAAAATACACATTTCTCGCCTGATAACTTGTCGGCTGCTTATCAAAACTACCTCGATTGTATTTATTTTCCAACAATTCGATTAAATCGGACCAATTACCAAATTTCGGTATTATAACCTCATCTGTGTCCAATAATAGAATATAACGATACCGATTTCGGTGTTTATAGAAACAATCATTGTACGGTATCACTTCTTGTAAACGTCGTTCAATTGTTCTCTCCATTAGGAATAAATTTTGTAATTTTGGTAAATTGGAACGATCACCAATCAGAGTGATCGGTGTCAATTCGATTTTGTCATTTGTTTCATAATAGTTGAGGACTTTTTTGATGATTGGATGGACGTTGAATTCGTAGAAATTGATCTTGTCGGCTCCTGGAATTTCAAAATTAGCGCCAATTTTAGCTCAATATATACACCAATAATTTCAAAGTTAGCGCCATTTATAATACAGCGGTAGCCAATCAATTCAACAAATTTTAAGCGGGAGTTTCAAACATTGCAAAATTGCCGCCCAATTTGATACACTAGTAGCCAATCATTTATCACATTTCAAGTGGAAATTTCAAATATTTCAAGAATACTTGCGTGATACAATAATAGGCAACTAATTATACACGTTTTAAGCGGGAATTTCGAATATTTTGATAGTAATACAATTTTTACTATAATAGCCAATCATTCATACGCATTTAGAGCGGGAATTTCAAACGAACTCACCCAGAATTAACACTAATTCGATCCATTCGACCAAACGGATGATTTTATCCGGTTTCGGGTAGTTTAAACCCTTCACACACACCATAAAATCGTGTTTCTTATCGACCATTTCTTGCTGCCTTATCAATAAATTATTGGTAATCTTATCACAAAGATGCTCAACTACTGTCACTGATAACGGTGGATTCTCTTGCTCGTCTGGCAGATCGCACGTTATCAAATAGGGTTGATAGTATTCGTTGCGATCGCCACCCCAACCCTCGGTGAAGATCCTCAAGAAATTCGCCGATTTCTCGACATTAACCCCATTTTTATACCAAAACAAACAGTACATCTGTATCGAATCGTTTAGACGATTCAACATCGATAAAATTCGAATTTTCGGTTGGTTATTTAGTAATTTTCGATCATCGAAGTAGGCATTCAACAGGTGTAGAGTACCATTTTCGGTTTGTTGTATTTGCCACAATGTGGCGCGAAATTTCAAATCGTACAAATTCGGGTATTTACCGCACGTTTTATTCAATTGCAGTTTCTTGAAATTGGTTTTATTTAAATAAAATGGCGGTATATTACTTAAATTATTATCAAAATCGTCGAAATTATCGTATTTATCGTAATTTAAAAGCGTCTCTTCTTCATCTGCGTTGTTATCATCGATTCGGTCGAAATTAACACGGATTACCTTCGGTTTAAGTTTGTTGTAAATTAAACCACCACCAACCGATGGTGTTGTTGTTGTTGTTACTGATAAGAATAACAAAAAAAGTATCGTTGATAATATTATCAATAAGAAATAGGTGAATCGTTTGCGTAACATTCCTTATTTTCGGGTGATTTTCGACTAGAATTTCGACTAGTTTTAACACGGTTTCGCACTAATAAACATCTGATAACTGACTAAACTCTTATCAATTAGTGCAATTATTAATATGGTGTGTAGTAATTTTTTTTTAGCTAGACAAACAATCGAGATAACAGGCAAATTTTATTATCATTGTATCTATTCATAGTAATAATGATTATCAAGATTAATTTACGCAAGATTTGATAAAATTGGATCCAATTGTTACAAAAACAGAAATTTCCAATCAAACTGTCTGTGGAATTTCAAACTCAAATGTTTTCGCGGTTATTTTGGTTTTTTCAATAAACGATAGGTGACGTTCGACAAAATCTATTTGTCGCGCGAATAAAATTTTTCCGTTTAAAAATCTCGTTTCCTTGAAATTCTATGGCGCCATTTTTCAAAATGGTTGCTGCTACCTAATTGTCGCTACACGGTTGGACGATTATCCCCATAAATAGACAACAGATGGCGTTTCGGATCAATCTAATTGTCGCTCCTATACACAAACAAATTTTCATCTGCAACGTTTGTTTCAATCACAGAATTTTTCAATTTACTTGTTTGCACAACAAATGTACAACTGTTGACGTTCAGTTTTAACCTAATTGTCGCTCTATTCTAAAATTATTTGAATAAATATGAAAAGTGATAAGAAAAAAATTAAAACACGGGCAAATTTAAATTTTCTATAATTTTTCAAAATAAACCACAAGTTTTGATTGTTTTTGTTCAACATTTTCTACTACAATCTATTTTTAGAAACACATAGAAGGGACTGATTTTTCAAAAAAGGCGCTCTTTTTCGGTTCAATTGACTATAAATGGCGCTTAAGAATAAACTAATTGTCGCCCCAATATTTAAATTTATTTGATTTTAAACCACGTGTATTACTAGTTGCCTATCTTACATTACAATTAGTTTTATAGACAACCAGTTATACACAAATAGCTCTCAACTCACGGGTATTACTGGTTGCTTGCCTTGCAGTACAATTAACTTTACAGGCAACCAGTTATACAGCAATAGATTATTTGTAGCTCTATACGTCCTCATCATCACTACCACTATCATCGCTGTCCTTTTTGATAATACCCAACGTTTTAGCAACACTTTTAACATTATTGATAACCTCTTCTTGTACTAAATTGAAACTCATCGCCAACAATGCTATACCAAACAATAAATACAACGAACATAGGGCTATGCTAATTGTAGCCCGATATCCGTCTTGTTTAACACCTTTGGCCGGTACTAAATCACCGAAACCGATCGTTGTTAAGGTTATAAAACAAAAATATGCCGCATCTAATAATTCCCAATTCTCCCAGGAACGAAATAGAAAAGCCCCAGCGATTATATAACTGATAACAAGAAAAACACACAACCATATCGGTACAGGACGTGTACGTGTACGTTGTATATCGTAATAATCACTAAAATAGTAATAATCACTATTATCATCATAGAATTGGTGATGATCATCATCATCATCAGTATCCGGATCGTCCAAATATTTACTCCGGTGGCCATAACCGAGTGGTGTCATCATTTTCGGACTAGTATTGTGTCGGGCTATAATAGAGCTACATTTAGTATAACCTCAAAAATTACGTCAACTTACGTGGTGATCGTTTGCGCTTCGGCCGGTTCCGGACCGGTTCGTCGGACGTTTCCACTGGCGGCAAATCCAAATATTTCTGGTGTTTCGGTAGCGATTTAGCCCGCCTTGTTTGAATCTCTAGATCACGTGATGTAATTCCAGGCGCCTGATTCGTTAACATTTCGCCCTGATCAATTACGTATTTGTTGCATAGAATCGGTGTACGGGCCAATAAGATTGGATCTAATTCGATCAACATCCCTTTGGGGAATTTTTTCCGATCTAAACTACCCCCAATCGGTGGTGGTTGTGGGGGTTGTTGTTGTAGGGGTGGTTTTGGTTGGGATCGTCTCAGTGTAATCGTAGTAGCATCTGAATAACGCGAAGTTGAGTGGCGTTGTAAACGTGGCAAGCTAGATCCACGCCGGTAATTTTCCAAACCATCCCCTAAATTGGGCTGGTTTTGGTGGTGGTGGTGTTGGTGGTGATAACGTAGATCGGTATCCGAGTGTGAATACGGTAGAGATTCTGATAAGGGTATGCCACTATCAGCGGAACGTGTAGATGTACGTACCGAGCGTCGCATCGAAGTAGTCCGGGACCGTTGATAACGCGAACTTTAACAAATGAATTACAACAAATAGGCTTGAATTACACGATTATTTTGTAAACTTACTCTGAATAGCGTGAATTAACACGATTTAGTGATCGTATTTTACGCTTTTTCGGCTTTTTTGTACACATATAGCAACAGACACGCCAATATAGAAAACGAAATGATGTTGCCATAATATCGCCGATATTCGATAAACATAAGAGCATCAATGGTATGCCCAGAATTGCATAGAATATTGTTGCAACTTTGCCCCATGTTGTCTTCGGTGCTATGTGGCCATAACCTAGAAAATTTCAAAATTAGCACCGGTTTCAACCGGATTGGTCAATGCGAATTCAACCAACCAATCAGGTTGGCAATTGAATCGACCGCCATTATACATAAATTTGGTTTCGTCAATTCAAATCGAGCGCCATTTTTGAGCGATTCTCGTTGGCTAACTCGTATTGTTGATTTGAATTCTTGCCTTATGATTGGTTAGTATCACTGTATTGTGATTGTTTCCAAAGGTATCTTGATCGGGAATTTCCAAGTTGGGAATTTACCTGAATTTATTCATTTTTTTAATAGCAAAATTATTGGTAATTGTTTTGTTTACAACGACAACTAGATTAAATTTAATTATAAAGGTAATTGGTGTTATTTTTGAGTTTATTTTCAAATGTTGAGATTGGAATTTGAAGGTTGGAAAATTTTTAAAATAGCCGGAATTTTACCGGATTCTCATTGGACAAATCGATCAAATCAACCAATCAGAATGGAGCTCACTTACATTCAGATGGAAAGTTTCGAATTTTGTTTTCAATGGCAACTTTGTTAATTTGAGATACAATTATTGTTGAATAATTATAGACAATTGTATCCATATTCGTTTATTTTTTTCAATTATTGTTTTGAATTGGTAACTAGATTATCATTTATTATTGTTGAAAATTGAATTTGGCGCGATTTTCTCGGCCAGTTATTGGTTAATTCGTTTCAACAACCAATTAGAATCGAACAAATTCAAATGAAACGCGCCAATTGGTCAATGATGACAACAATCAAACTTTCACAGGTGATTTGATGTGGAATTCCTAGACAAAAATAGGGTTAAGGCCGATTAAACTATTAATAAATTCGAATTGATTTCGGAACTAGACAAATTAGGCGTTTTATTCGAAAAATTTCGTCATGTTAACGGATTTTCCGTATTTATTAACAGTAACATTGACCAAATTATTTGCAAAATCTTCAAATCATCATTCCAGACATGCTCATGGCCAACTTAAATCACACAAAAAAAAAACAAAAGAATATCCATACGCTAAAATAAAACTAATTATTTGCAATGAAATCAAAGAGCCTATGATTACGTAAATTATTCAATTGTTCCACCAGCAATCTTGATCGTTTTTAAGACAATAATTCTAAGTGAGCTTAGAAAAAAAAAACAAAATCACATATGTATTGGGGTCAATGTTAATCTAAAACAAAAGATGACGGTCAACTGTCATAGACCACTATGATTTTTCGATTATAATTAATATTAATTGTAATTTAGTAGGCGTTCTTCAATCAAATTTTATTTTAATTCAATAGGAACAAGTGAATATCGCTGCAATATAGGGGTGGTATTCATTCATAAAATACCCCCACTACTCCAATTCCCCTCTATTTTGTCTTGTATATAAATAAAATCGATGGATCAATTTACCATTATTCATTCAAATTTCGATTATATAATTAGAGAATAAAAGTGATCTAGTTGGCTATGGTTTGTAAATACGGTAAGTTTTTGTTTTGTTTTTTAATTGATTGATCAAAGTTGGCGAAAGTTGTCTATAATTATGTCACGGAATTCGAGCCGACTATGATTTTTTTTCTTCATTTGTTTTTCCAAATTTTTAGTTGTTCTATTGTTGATTTTGAGTAATTTCGGTTGGGGTGAAGACGATAAAAAATGGAAATGGGGTGATAATAATCGTTCAAATTCGGAGGGTAGACGGTCACGTTACGAGGTGATCGAAGATGAAGTGCCCCTAGGTTCTTATCAGAATTATCACGAATATCAACGACCGAATGAATTTATACCAAATGAACGGTAATTGTTGATTAATTTGATTAATTTTGTTAATTAATTTGGTTAATTAATCTAGTCCGGGTGGTATTTATAACAATTACAACCGCCCCATTGATGGTACCTATGGTCACGGCCATATTGATAACTACCGTCCGGACAATACGAATCCATCGGTGTTAACCGGCCCTGTACCATCATGGGTCAGAGAGGGCCCATTCAAAGATTACGACAAATGCCGATGTACGGAGAAATTCAATTGTCCCGCCCCTGGTGTCTCCTATGGTCACTGTGATGTTGGTAAACAATACTGTTGTTTTGTCACAAATCGTCATAATCAAGCCGGCGGTCCAAATCCATCCAGGCCCGTACATTCCATCGATAATGGGGTGTTGGTCGGTCCAGATGGTCCCTACGACCTACCACCGCGTAGACGGCCTGGGAGTGGCTATTATCGACCGAGACCCGGGGGCGGTTATCCCGGTGGTTCCCAACCGGTCTTGACAGGGCCTGGAGGACCCTATGATCGACCCAATTTTGGTATAAGTGGCGGTAATGGTGGGGGTTATGGTGCAGCCTATGGGCGATCAGCGAAATCCACATAAAGACTGTTATTGATTGTTTAAATAAAGTAGTTATTAGATTTAATCTGATTGGTTGTTTGAAATAACCTTGAATTCAACTATAATCGTATAGGTTGTTCAATTTCGATTTAAACCAATAGCCACAATAGCGCTTTTGATTGGTTAAATTGAAATGATTCGAATTATCCGCCTTTTTCTACAATTCTAATTGGTAGACGCAATAAATTGTACCCAATTGGTTGACATCTCTGCAACTTGATTGGTTTGAAATCGCTTGTGATTGGTGGTACTCGATTGGCTGGAACCAACTCGAATTCGATAAGCTACGATACAAATTCGCGCCAATTCCCGCGACTCCCATTGGTTATTGTATGAATTGCCGAAAACCAACTTACCAATGGTTGTAATGACGATGATCGAATAGAATAGGGCGCCAGTACGCGTCCATTGCACCTTTTCCGTATCCTCCTCCCCATCCCAACCGTCTTTTGTCATCGCTTTCAGCAGAGCATTCTCGAATTCTTTCAAATAAATCGACACACCCGTGGTGAAATTCTCCAATTCTAACACATCTAAATCTAGTGTCAATTTCCATAGATGATCGGTGATATTGTTACGTATCTTAGTGATATTTCGCTTAACCTTAAAAAAAAACCAAAAATCCCCAAATGTTTTACTCGAATTCTAACCTTAAACTTACATCTTTTTCGTGTTCTTTCTCTAAGGCTTCAAATGTGAACGCACCCAATGCACAATACGATATCACCATTGATATCAGAGTGATATGTGATACTAAACAAGTGATTGTCTTCCATGTGTAATGCAGGAAATTGGAACACCCTGATGGTTTTTGTTGGTAATCGATCATTTCCGGATCGGAACGGTAGCGGGATGACATTTTTTTTTTGTTAACGCGAAAATTACTCAATTCGAACTGAATTGAGTCACCAAACTACAAACGTGTACTGTTGAGGCTATTTTTGTGCGATTTGGAATAAATTTAAGTGGTCTATTTTAAGAAACTATAAATAAATCGCAGCATATGTCTATAAAATCATTTAAAATTGGCGCCAATTCTCGATTTGTGTCGGTATAACTGGTTGCCTACTTTGATTAATTTAAAAATTTATTGATTTACTAAATTTGTGATTTTAGCGGAATTTTTGTGAATTAAATTAACAAATTATTCAATTTTTATTCAAATTTAATCCATTAATATTGGATTTGTTGTAAATTTAATTTTAAATTATTTGGTTAAATGTAGCTCTGGTTAGACGTCAACAAAAGAGAGCTAGATGATGAGAAGCAAAAGACAAAGACGGGATGATAGCAGAAGTCTACAGTAAGAGGGAGAGAGATAGAGGGAGCGAAGCGCAAGAGCAAAAGAGAAAGAGTACGAACGAAAGAGGAAAGAGAGAGAAATAACAGGAGCGGCAAGAGAGGAAGAGAAAAGGCACAAAAATCTAAAACAAAGAGAAAAAATAACCAAAAAAGGAATAAGTAAGAGAGATGGAGCAAGTTTAGTCTAATTTGATTTGAAATACGACCCTGTCTTGATCTGGTAACCTTCTAGTGACTTTTCGTTTTGTCGTATTGATAGTGGCCACACCTATCGCCGACCAATCACAATCATCGATTGCTCGCAATTTCAAAAATGGCCGTTTAGATGTTTATACGTAGACCGGTTATTAGTTTCTTTAGATAAATAAATCGAATTTCCATTTTAAAAAAAACGTAGTTAATTTAATTTCAATTTTAATTAAAAATGTCGAGTGAATCTATCAAAAATGTGAGTAAATTTCGTTTTTTTTTTGTTTTTTTTGTCGATTTTCCTGAAGGGAAATTCTTGTAGTTTTCCAGTTTGGAAGCACCAGGTTATGTTGGTTTTGCCAATTTACCGAATCAAGTGCACCGGAAATCGGTCAAAAAGGGCTTCGAATTCACATTGATGGTAGTTGGTGAAAGTGGCCTGGGCAAATCGACATTAGTCAATGCTTTATTTCTAACCGATTTATATCCGGAACGAGTCGTCCCTGATGCCATCGGTACGTTTGTGTTATTCATTTGTTTATCCACAGATAACTCGATTCATTCGTACACAATCAATTGAATTGTGTTGCTCTATTTCATAGTTGGCTATGTTTTGGGTCGTAGATTGATTCGTACGCTTGAAAAAATATCAAATTTAGTAAAATATGAAGCAAGCTAAGACTAGTGTTCAAACTCATGGCTAACTGCAATTTTGTTTGGTTTATTCGTTTATTTATCCACAGATAACTTGATTCATTTGTACACGAACTAATTGAATTGATTGTTTTGCTCTATTTCATAGTTGGCTGTGTTTTTGTGTCTTAGATTGGGTCGTACACTTGGAACAATATCGAATTTAGTAAAATATGAAGCAAGCTAAGACTATTTTTCAAACTCATTGTAAATTATCAAACAATTTAAGCAATGGTGACTTGATTAATATTGTTTGGGACGTAGTATCGTAGCTTGATTCGAACACTTAACTAATGTCAAACTCATAGCTAAAGAGGGAGTAATGACGTCACAAATTCGCACAATTTGGAAAAGTTAGCTATGACTCTCCATCCATGTTAATTAGATGTTGAATAGTAGGCTATGAATTTACATAACCTCATAATTGTTAAACAACTGATTTCATAGCCTACTATTCAACCACTGACAATGAGATGCACAGCTTACTTGTTGAAATATTGTGAAACTCATAGCCAACTGTGTTTATAAATTATCCAATGATAACTTGATTTGTTTTGCAGAAAAAATGAAACAAACAGTAAAATTAGAACCATCAACTGTTGAAATTGAAGAGCGCGGTGTTAAATTACGTTTAACAGTTGTCGATACACCCGGTTATGGTGATGCTATTGATAATACTGATTCATTTACGGAGATAATTCGTTATATTGATGAACAATTTGAACGTTTCTTGCGCGATGAATCCGGTTTAAATCGTAAAAATATTATGGATAATCGTATACATTGTTGTTTCTATTTTATATCACCATTTGGACATGGTTTGAAACCATTAGATATTGAATTTATGAAACAATTACATAATAAAGTTAATATAGTTCCTGTTATTGCCAAAGCTGATGTATTGACAAAGAAAGAAATGCAAAGACTGAAACAGAAAGTTATGGATGAAATACGCGATAATGGCATTAAAATTTATACATTACCCGAATGTGATTCAGATGAAGATGAAGAATATAAAGAACAGGTTAGTTTAATATTTACAATTATATACAGGGCGAATCGAAATAGTTGGCCTATTGGAAGTATAAATTCTATATTTGTAGCTGTGATCGCTATAGTTACAACTGTTATTGAAAACTGTATCGAAATGAACTCATTTCGATACACCTGACTCTCTCTCTCACTCTCTATGTCTGTTTTGCTCTTTCTCTCCCCCTCTCTCTTACTCTTGCTTTATCTACACCTGCCTCTCTCCCCCTCTCTGTCTCTTGCTCTATCACCACCTGCCACTCTTCCTCACCGTCCCACTTTGTCTCTTTCGCCCTATCTCTCTTTCTGTCCGTTCCCTCTCTGTGTCTCTTTTGCCCTATTTCTTTCTCCCCCCTTGACTGTCTCTTGCTCTATCTCTCTCTTTCTGTCCCCCCCTCTCACTCTACCCTTCTACGTCTTTTGACCACCACTTTCTCTCCCCCCTCCCTTTCTGCATGTCTCTCCCATCTTCCTTCTTTTTTCTCGCTCTCAACCTTTCGTTTTCTCTGTCTCCCTCTATCTGTCTCTTTTACTCTCCCCCTCCTTCATTTCTTGTCTCTCGGTTTCTCCGTTTCTTTCCTCTTTTTACATCCCATCCTTTCTTCTCTTTCCCCCT
This sequence comes from Hycleus cichorii, assembly GCA_013841215.1. NCBI lineage: Eukaryota > Metazoa > Arthropoda > Insecta > Coleoptera > Meloidae > Hycleus > Hycleus cichorii. The sequence goes on along the minus strand of JACDRQ010000289.1, from coordinate 58,488 downwards.
CTCAACTCCCCCGCTCTCGGTCTTCTTTCTCTTTCTCCCTCTTTTCTCTCCCCCCCGTATTTTCTTCCCCTTTCCCCGCTTCTGTCTTCTCCTCCCCCCTCTACCTTCTGTTCCCCCCCTGTTTTCTGTTTTTCTCCCTCAGTCTTCTGTTCCCCCCTGTTTTGTCTTCCTCGCTCTCTCTGTCTTGTTTCTTTCCCCCTGCCTCTGTTTTCTCTTCCTCTTCCTCTTCCACTCTCCCTCTCCACTCCCCCTCTCTGCTCTTCCTGTCTCTCTGCTCTTTCTCTCGCCCACTACCTACACCTCTTCTTTTCTTGCCCCCCTCTCTGTCTTCTCTTTTCTCCTTGTCTTCTCTTTTTCTCTCTGTCTCTGTATGTCTCTCTCTGTGTCTTCTCTCCTCTCTCTCTCTCCTCTCTCTCCTCCCCCCTCTCTCTGTCTGTCTTCTCTCCTCGCCCCCCTCGCCCAACCCCTCCCTCTCTCTGTATTATCTTCCTCTTTCTGTCTTCTCCCCCCATCTCTCTGCATTCTCTTCCTCTCTTTGCCTTCTCTTCCCCTTCTCTCTCTGTCTTTTCTTCCCCCTTCTCTCTTTGTCTTCTCTTCCTCTTTCTCTCTCTGTCTTCTTTCTCCCCCTCGCTCTTGCTTCTGTTTTCTCTGTCTGTTTTACCTCTCTCTTCTTCTCTGTTACTCTCGTCGTGTGTGCCTTCCTATCTTCTTCTCTACTTTTCTCTCTCTCCCTCCCCTCTTTCTTTTGTCTTCCCGTTGCCTTTCTTTTTTTATTTTTCTTCACTTTGTCTGACTTTCTTCTCTCTCTCTCTCTCTCTGCCCCTCATTATTTTTCTCTCTCTTATCTCCTTTCTTCTTTCACTCTCTCTGTTCTCTCCCCCATCTCTGTGTTTCTCTTTCTTTTTTATCTCTACCCTCTCTATTTGTCTCTTTCGTCCTTTCCCTCTCTGTTTTTCCCTTCGTTCCTTTCTTCTCTCTTTCTTTCCCTACAATTTTCTTTGCCTACTTAAGTCTTGCAAACGTCAATTGTAACGTTAACGTGTACTGGTTTCAAAATGCGGCTATTATAACCGTCATTTTTTTATTTATTGATTGTTTTTTTTTAGGTGCGTCAATTAAAGGAGGCTGTGCCATTCGCTGTATGCGGTGCAAATACATTATTAGAAGTACGCGGTAAACGTGTCCGTGGCCGTTTATATCCATGGGGTGTTGTTGAAGTTGAAAATCCGGAACATTGTGATTTTATCAAATTACGTACAATGTTAATAACACATATGCAAGATTTACAAGAGATAACACAACAAGTACATTATGAAAATTATCGTTCTGAAAGGTTAGCAAAAGGAACACCATCACCACCACCACCACCACCCCCATCTACTACTACCACCACCATTAGTACTACAAAACGTAACAATAATAAGACGATGTAAGTTTTTAGAAATTTCAATCAACGAATGAATGAATCAATTCTTTTGTTATTGTTTGTATTTTTGGTGATTTGGTGGTTGGTTGTAGGTTGTTTCATTCATAAATACACAATTTCACTGCTATTTTTCAATAACTGTTATAACTAAAGAGATTAGCCTTACAATATTTCGAAAAGTAAGCTCTCCCTGTCAATTAAGCGTTCAATAGTAAGCTATGAAATCAGTTGTTTAGCAATAATAACCTTGTAAATTATGAGGTTATGTAATTTCATAGCCTACTAGTCAACATTTAATTAACATGGACTGAGATTCACAGCTTACTTTTCCAAATTGTGCAAATTTGTGACGTCATCGCTCCCTATAGGGGGTGAAACGCCTCTCTACGATAGCACCCCAGTTATAGGAAAATAACAGTTTAGCCCGTCTCTACTATACAGGATAACCCATTTAAAGTGTCCAATTTGATCGTTTTAAATGGTTTATTGTGCATGTATTTATTTATTAGAAAATCGATTACAATTGAAAGTTTGGTAGCGATATTGGAGTAAATTTGTAATTTAATCCCGGTAAGGGTAGCGAATTTAGGGGTAGTTTTAATTATTCTCAAATCAGTAAACAATATCGGATTTCTTTAATCTTGTAGAGTATCAATTGAAGTCGTATAAATTTCCAATTTTAGGTTAGAATTCCTATTTATAAAGGTTCTACGGTATTTCTCGCAGTAGTCTTGACTTTTTGAACGTAGGTCGGCTTCTTGATCAACACAGTTATCGACTGACAAATTCTTGTTTCAACAAATTATAGAATAGTTGAATCAAGAAGCGGACCTACGTTCACAAAGTCATAGGTTACGTGATAGACTCGATACAAGTTGAATTTACGGCTACAAAGTTCTAAAGTTCAATGCAACTGATAAAAAAATGCATTCATTTGCATTTGTATTATTTCCAATAATTCTTATCATTAAAATATTTATCAAATTTATATATAAATACCAAACTTTTTGTTGTAATTATTTTAAATTTCAACGATATTTATGTGAGGTTATGTTGTAGAATTGTCGACGAAAAGGGGGTGAGTAGTAACGATAAAGATCGAATTTTACAAGAGAAAGAAGCCGAATTGAAGAGGATGCAAGAGATGATTGCAGCCATGCAGGCGAAAATGCAACAACAATAAAACAAAAACAACGAGTTTTTTTTGTTAAACTTCAACAACATATCTTGCGTTATTTGTGCTGATTATCTCTCTAATATTCGGTGTAGCACGATAATCTTCAACACAGATGGACGTATGTCTGATTCTTGTTTCAATCGTTTGCCGATAGTACAGTAATCTGTATTGCCGACAGTCGGTTGAAACAAGAATCAGACTTACGTTCGCTAAGTTGTGAGGCAGATTATCGTGGTATATCCCCAATATGGTTTTATTTCTATTTTTTTTTTTTTTGTTTTATTTCTTAATAATTGAAGTACTTATCAAGATGCCTTCCCTATTATTATAAATGTACTTTGATAGATAAGAATCTCTGGAATATTTTTGCAATTACGTTGAAATTTTTTTATATATATTTAGATATAAATGATGGAATATATTAATCGATATTTTAAATAAAGATTTTCTTAAAAAATTCAAAAACTAAAGAAATAACATCGTAATTCTCCCCGAATTTTTATTAAATAAAATAATTTACAATTTTTAAATACATAAACTCTTCGATAATTACCAACTAATTTTAACATTTTTTGTTGTAAAATAAAGTACGAGATTTATAAAAATTATACAATAAGAACAGAACGAACAGTATTGGTGCTAAAGACGGGCTAAATTGCTGAATTTCAGCGGTAAACACGACTACTATTGCTATTTTGGTGTAATATAGGCAACCAACTATTCATCTGTATTAGCAATTGTTGGTTGCCCATATTACAACAATGCTATTTTGATGCAATATAGGCAACCCGTTATTCGTTTCTATTGCGAATAGTTGGTTGCCTATATTAGAACCAAATAGCCCATTATAAAGAAATGCAATTAAAATTCCAGACATACAATCATCAGTCTTGAATATTAAGTACATCCTTCTAAAATTGAACACTTTTTCAACAGAAAAACAAGACAATAGAGTCTATTTAGAAAAAAAACAGACAGTATAATTAAAAATAAAAACATCCTAAATTATCCAGGACATAAACCTTGTTAGTATTTCTATTGATTACAATTACGATTAGTATTAATACCGGTAATCCATTCGAAATTACTCAAATCGAAGACCAATCAATTAGCCGGTAGGTAGCGAAATTTGGACCGTGTAGCTCACCAAACACCGCCACTTCCACACAATACAAGTGTACCGAGAAAACGACCGATTTTCCGATAAGCTACACGGTTCAAATTCGAATTGTGTACTTTCGAATGGACTATTCGGTGGAAGTTTACGAAATAAACGAAACATAAATAACATCACTTAATCATCTTCATCGTCATCATTTACGAATCTTGTTTTTTTTTTATTAGAGAAACAAATACAACACACAATCCGTGTAAATAGGGATGTTTTCTCATTTATACCACCCATAGAGTTTTAGGGGTGGTTTTTGTGTGCAATTCCAATTAAATATTGCGAAATTAACCGATTTTTGGGGGTGTAAATAACAAAGATATCACTTGATTCCTCTTATCAATCATGAAATTCAAATGTTCAGCCTTTTTTTGTTTGTTTGTTTGTTTGTTGTTACTTGGATACGTTTTTGTTTAATTTGAGTGGATTTTGAGTTGTTCTAGCTAATTTTTTTTTGGTAAATCGCAATTTCATTGACAAATTGTTTTTTGTTTTGTTTAACAATATCAAATTGTCTTTGAAACGTATTTACCGGAAGATTTAAATTTTGTTTGAGTTACAAAAAAAATCGGTTTATTTGGTTGTAACGCCATCGTTTCTATTATTCTCGGATTTATTCTCGGTAATCCAGGTTTTCAGTTGGAAATAATAATCGAGACGCGACATTGCATACTCCTACAATTATAATTAATCGCCAATTAATTAATTAATTAA
>JACDRQ010000289.1:0-53774 GCA_013841215.1 Hycleus cichorii | reverse complement strand
TTAAACGTCTAATAGGCCAACCACTTGGCTCACTCTGTATATTTAAGGGAAACTTACCCAATATCCGAACGGTATGTGGGAGGTTTCCGCATTGATAATGCTCCATAAACACCAAAATAGATGCGAGGCTAATGTGAATATTTCGACTTCTTTCATTACCTCTTGGGGATTTTCATTGGAGGCGCGCTCTTTCAAATAGGTCTCAATGAATTGTAGACGTTGTTTTTCGCTTGGATAATTGTCGGGGTGTACGGTGAAGAATGGGTGGTTCTTTTCTGTATAATCGTAGATCCATTCCATGAAATGATTGGCTATATCGAAGGCCCGATAGTTGTACGAACAATATTCGAAATCTACAAATTGATTAAAATGGAAATTTTTATTGTAATATTTAATTGTCGATAGTTTGTAGGTTTTCCAGTCGATTTTAATGATTCTAACGGTGTTGGAGAGAGTATTTCAAGGCCTATAAAATGATGTTTTCTATTTTGGAAAATTCTAATATATTTTGGAGTTATAGGGGAAATTGTTTCTTTGTTGCAATTTCTTATAATTGTCTATATTTTCGCTTATAGTTTGCGTAATTTTGTTGATTTTCCGATGAAATTTTAGGTTTCATTAGGGAAATTTACAAGGTTTTCCAAATGTGCAGGAAAATTTCCAATAGATTTGTTAATTTTCCGGAAAATTGCCAAAATAGTTAACGTTATTCCAATTCGTTTTCTACAATTGGAACGATAATTAATTGTAAAATATTTCATTTGAAAGCTTATAGATGGCGACAGAGTATGGCAATTTTGGAAAATTGGAAAAGTTACGCGAAAATTTTCCAATAATTATAACAAAATTGCGTTGTTATTTCCACTTATTAAACGTAATTTACAAGAAAATCTATTATAATTTATAAAACACTCGATTGGTGTTCGGAAAATTGCGATTTTTGTTGGGAAATTTCGGAAAATTCTTGAAAAATTCGTTTGAAAAACGAACCAGTTTGTCTGACAATAGAGTGGCTTTACTGCAACAGATATACGGGGTAGTTATGATGCCCGAATGCGTTTTGTAGTTCTGAGAGTGTAACTGTGAGTACTCAAGCATTAGGTGAGTTGCTAAACTTGCGTAACCAGATTTATAGGTTCGTATTCCAATAGAGGTTAGGTACTCGAGTTTATACCATTCTAACCTAGAAACATACATTACAGCACACTATTGAAACAGAATTGCTCGACTTTCGATCGAATTTTCCAAGATTTTCCATGTAGTTTCTTTTAATTTTCTATATTTTCCCCTATAATTTGCACAATTTTCTTGATTTTCTGATAAAACTATAGAATTTTGTGGAAAATTGAAGGCGTTTACTAAATCTACAAGAAATTTTCCAATCGAATTATTAGTTTTCCGGAAAATTACGAATTTCTTCTAATAATTTGAACGATAATTCGTAAAATATCTCACTTGAAAGCTTAAACATAGTGGGAAAACATAATAACGGCGAGAAATTCAATTTTGGAAAACTGGAAAAGCTAGACGAACATTTTCCCACAATTACAACTAAAGTTTGTTGCTATTTCCACTTATCAAACGTAATTTACAACAAAATCTCCAGTAATTCACAGAATATTGTATTGGCTTTCGGAAAATTGCATCTTTCTTTGGGAAATTCCGGAAAATTCTTGGGAAATTCGTGCGAAAAAGGACCGCCTTTGTCTGGAAATAGAGCGACTCTATTCGAAACGATATGGGGGGGTCGTTATGATGCCGAAATGCGTTTTCTTGTTCTGAGAGTGTAACTTTGACCACTCACACGTTAGGTGAGTTGCTAAACTTGAGTAATCAGAGTATAGGTTCGTTTATAGATTCCAATAGAGGTTAGGTAGCTTTGGGTACTCGAGTTTATACCATTCTGACACAGAAACAAACATTACAGCACACTATTGGAACAGAATCGCTCAACTTTCAGTAAAACGTTCAAATACCCAAACTATAATTGTAATTTTCCAGAAAACTAACAATTCGATAGGAAAATTCCTCGCAAATTTGGAAAATCCACCAAATTACCCAACAAAACCTACAATTCCATCGTAAAATAAACAAAACTAGACAAATTATAAGCGAAATTATAGAAAATTGTGAATTACAACAACAAAAAACACCCCCTAGAATTTCCCCAATTACTCGAAAATTTCCCAGAATTTCCCAAAACGGAAACCACCATTCTATAGAGCTTGAAACACCCATCCAAACACCGCCAGAAACACAAAAATCTCTCACAAAACCCACCAGAAATATTCTTTTAAACATAGCAAATTTTTTAAACTACAAAACTAAAAAATTCTATAATTACCAATAACAACAATCCTCCTCTCATCTTCACCATTATTATTAACAGTCTCACTATCTTCCTGTATTAGAATATTACCCTCTTGCATATCATTATGACAGAATACAACCGGACTATTCTCCATTTCTAAACGTTGTTTCAACCAATTCGCCTCCAATCTTAGATCGATATTGCGCAATTTCTTTGCAATATCCGGCAGGTTGCCAGTACGCAGTAATTGTTGAGAATTTTGCAACCAACGATCGATCGTATCCCACAACCAACATGGATCTTTATGCAATGGCACCTGAAATTTGCCATAAATACCGACATTAATGAAAATTGAAGCACATCGATTTCAATTCAACTACTACATAGTTTCAATAATAATAATAATTATCCATAATTGAAATATTTCTCAAATATAAATAGAATTATACAAAGATCAACAACAATCGGTAGAAATTATAAATAAATTAGTGATATAACGGCAAATTCCGGGAAAAAACCGATTAGAAACAACCAGCAATTGAAAATAAGAATTAGACGAATTTTTTGTTGATTCTAAAATTACAAAACAATAGAAAACTTCGTTTGAATTAATCAAACTTACCCACAGATGGTGATCTAATTTCTAATCAAAATAAAAATAAAAACCTAAAACAAATCGAATTGAATCAAATTCGAAAAAACGAAGCCTTCATTTCGTTATTTCCATCAATTGACTGATAGATGGCGGTGTTTTCAAATCAAATCACCCGCTACTAGATGGCGCTCCGTTTCTTCAAACACATCAAATTATAACCAACAAAAAACACGAACTTCTACTAATTTCCATACCGGTTATGCAAATTTCGATTATCGAAAAAAAAAAAAGATTGCTTATTGTTTCTATTTTCGGGTTTTTTCATTTGTTTCAAAATTTATTTGTTTTTTTTTTAAACTTGTACATATTATTGCTATTCGTTTATTGAGTTTTTTTCTGATTTTTTTTTAAATTTTTTTGTAAATTGTATTAATTAGGAATCCTACTAAAGATTCAAGTTGGTCCCAAGTCATTAATTTTTTGGTCATATTTTTGAGTTGGAGGAGATCTCAACGAACGAGATGAACAGCCTCCGGTGTCCCCACTTGCTGTAGTAGTAGTAGTAGTGGTAGTGGTAGTAGTAGTCGTAGTAGTAGTGGACGCCATTTTTATTTTCAACACTATAAAAACACCTGTTGTGTCTTAATTTTTGTGATAGAACAACACGAACGAACGAACAATGTGCTAGAACATAACAACAACAACAAAATCCCCATATGTGTGTAAAGATGAGAAATAAAAAAAAATTATTAAACAAAAAAAAATGGTAGTAATTAACAAATAATGTAGGCCGCCTATGGTTTATCCTTAAAATCCGTTCAATTTTTGTGATAAGAATGTAATTATTGATAAAGGAATTTTTCAAACTTCAACTGACCTACAAAATCTTGAAGAAATGGAAATTTACAAAACAAATATTTGCCATTATCAGTTTCGGTATTTTTCCCTTTATTTTAAAATTCAAACAATATTCATCAATCATCAACGATTCCAATTATTTTCAATCATAATAATCGACTAAGAAGCTAGAATTTCAACGAATTTCGCTAGATTCTAACCTCAATTTGCCGAATTGACAGCTAATTCTAACCCTTAAAACTGTCAATTATTTGACAGCTAATTGTAACCTCAATTCCACCAATTCTAACCTAAATTCTAGCTTCATAGCCTATTTGATTAGAAATAATCGTTATTGTTTAAAGAAAACCATAGGCGTCTCATTATTGTTTCGTTTTTTTATTTTTTTTTTCATCTAGTTGCATTTTCTTTAAATAAAACTGAATTAACGACCACAATACCAAATTAAAATTAAAAAAATTAAAATTAAAAAAAATAAAAAAGACCAATATACCTTGATGATTACTACAATCGAAATTAATTAATTGAAAAAAATAACCTTCCTGTTGTAGTTTTTCTGATTGTGTTTTGTTTCAAAATTCTCAAAATAGAATTGAATAAATCAAAAAAAAAATTATTTTTTTTTGGCAAATTGAAAATTTCCCAATCTTACCTCCATACTATGTATAGCTGCCATTTTCTGTGCAATTTGTTTCGATAATTTCTCATCACTTAATTCTTGTAATTTTAATGGGCGTGCTTTAATATATTGTTCAATACGACCACCGGGAAAGATACCGTGCAATTTTGGTCCTAAACCACGTTCTGATAATAATGTAAATATGACACTTTCTGTTATTAAAGCCTCTAATGCACGTTCACCATGCGTTTGTCCATAAACACGTATTAATACCTCTTGGGGCTCATCGGAATCTTTTGTTTCTTTCGTTACAGATTCTGGTAATGATATGTGATATAATAAATTCGATAGACCACCACTATAAAACAATAAAAAAAAAATCAATTAAATACCAAAGAAATANTAGATGAGTGAGCTTTCAAAAATTTAAAATGAATGCAAACTGTAGTCAAGTTGACTCGATTCTTATCGTTTTAGTATAATTCGATTTAATTAAAATTTAGATAAATTGTAAGAAAAATCATGAATCATGAATTGAATTATCACTTTTTCGTTTCGGATTCAAATTATTGAACGAATAAAATTATCACTAGACTAGAATAAGACACGTCACTTATCAATACATAAGCCACAATAGTAATAATAATAGTAGTAGTAATAATAGTTGTGATAATAATAGACTCACCTAATGTGTTTAAAGCCGATATTCTGAGCCGTCACTGATTTCCATGCACCGGACAGATAGTCCCGACAAATTCTCGACGCCAATTCCCTCATCTCCATTGTATCGCCGGACATCTGTTTAAAAACCAAATCCAACCATGTTTTACCAAAAATTTTCGTACTATTGCGTTGTTGTTGGGATTGTTGGATTTTAGTTAATTGCCGCATCTGTACCGGTGGTGGTAATCGAATCAAAGCATTACAACAATTTTTCGTCACCGCAAACATCCCCCTTTTTTAAATAAGCAAATTAACCCCCGATTTTTCGCCTTTAAACGATTTACACGACAATCGCAACAGTAGTAATCGATAATTGTACGTCGGCGTATCAACGACATGTTGACGATGAGGAGGATGGGTGGTGATAAGAGTGAAACAACCACCCCTCGGATTCAACGCCGCCACTGGCGCCGCCGCCGCTACCGCCACCACCACCACCATTACAAATCAACGCCAACTAAGATCCAACAATTGTAATTTTTTATAAAAATTGAAAAAACGCACCTTCTTTACCACCATTTTTCTCTCGNCCACCCCCACCATTACAAATCAACGCCAACTAAGATCCAACAATTGTAATTTTTTATAAAAATTTTAAAAAACGCACCTTCTTTACCACCATTTTTCTCTCGATTGAATCAAAATTCGTTCCAATTACGTACGAACAAGAAAATTCTAGATAAAATTGGAAATCAAGGCGAAATCTTTGTAATTAGTTTTTTCTCTGTAATTTTCGTTAAATTCAAAATTTTAATACAATCGTATTGAAATTATATCGCAAATTTTATAAATTTACAAAATTTATAATTTTTACAATTTTTTTTTTGTTTAAAAATCTCTAAAAAAAATCGCAAACTCTACGCAACAAGTTTAGGTTATGAATGACGTTCGACTGGTGACGTTCATTTGTTTTGTTTTATCGGCGTCATGTGACAGCAATCGTACCAACTGTTCTAGGGTATTCTAGGGGATTTCGTTCTAAATACAGCGGCGTCACATGGTGTTTACGTAACTGTTGATTTAGGGATTTTGCTTCAAATGTATTGTTTCACAAATTGAGACATAAAAAAATAGATTGACACACGGGAATTTACGATAATCAATAAATTTAATCCATTTTATTGCATTGTCTGGCGCATTATCGATAATTAATTGCAATAATAACCGGTATTAACACATTAAAAATACCGAAAATATAGAAACAAAAAATTGTAATAAAACAACAGGACCGACTCTAGAAAATTAGGCCCTCTTGTACGCCCACTAGTTTTTATAGAAAAAAACTGACAAATATTTTTTTCAGCAATCAGTTTTAATTCCAGCCCGTTTCAGACAAACACCAGTTGTATTCTGTAAATTGGTCGCGTTTCGTTACCATGGCAACGCTGAAAATCAACTGTCACTTTTACTGAGGAGTTTCGTTCTAATAGACTGTCGATTTTCAGCGTTGTTATAGTAACGAATTGTTGAAAACTTATAGAATACGACCGAAACGATATCAAGTGCATTAGAGATGGAAAAATTGCACAATTTAACGAAATTCCTCTAGTGAAAGCAGATTAACTAGTCTATAATTCAAATCAACTGTTATCAGAGATTTCCCATAAAAGGTCATAAAGGTTTGTTGATTTCAGAATACTAAAAAAATTATAATTTTTTCCGTTATTTTGGCATTACTGCAATTATTTAAAAGGAAACAGATAATCGGTAAATACGCAGGTTCAAATGAAGTTCAATATTATTTCAGGTGTTATCACACCATAATTGATAACAAAAAAAATTCAGACTTCAGCACAATCACACTGCACTTTAGTTTAAACATCGAAAAAATAAGTTTTCATTTTTTTTTGAAATTCGTTAAAAATACAACGCTATTTAAGCTCGCAGTAGGCTATGACTTTACGAACGTAGGTCGGCTTCTTGATTCAACACAGTAACCTGGCATTACCAGTAATGCAAATTACAGTGTTGAATCAAGAAGCCGATCTACGTCCGTAAAGTCATAGCCTACTGCGAGCTTCGATCTCCGTTGGAAAAAAAAACTGAATTCGAACAAATTCCTAATAATAAACAACTGATTGTGAGATAAAACAGTTGAATTGTAGTTTGCGATTTTACAGTAAACTAAACAATGACAGAATAAAAGTCCCTAACTTTAACCAATTGATACCCTAACGATCTAGTAACTTTATCTACACTCAGATGGTATGGCAATGATCACGGTACTATTCAAATTTGGCGCCGATTTCCGATTGGTAAAAAAAAAGACAGGTCCGTATTCTAAATTTGTCCTAATTTGAATATAATTTAATTGTACCATCAGCACCGGCCGAAAACACCCACGGTTGTAACGGATGGAAATGTACATCTAAAATACCAAAATCATTATTAGTTTCATGGTCTTGTAGACGTTTCAATGGTACTATTAATGGATTCTTCAATAAATCACTAGAAGAAAAAAAATTAAAAAACAATATTACAAGAAATATTGCGAAAAATAAGCTGTGAATTTTAATTAATTGTAGATTAGTAGGCTATGAAATCAATTGTTTAACAATTGATGAGGTTATGTGATTTCATAGCCTACTAGTCAAACTAGATTGAGATGCACAGCTTACTTTTCAAAATTGTGCGAATTTGTGACGTCATCTATAGGGGGTGAAACGCCTCTCTTTAATAACAACAAAACCAACTAACCATCAATATTTCGCAAAGTAAGCTGTGCCTGTTAATTATGTGTTGAATAGTAGGCTATGAAATCAGTTGTTTAACAATAGGAGGCACATAATCTCATCAATTATGAGGTTATGTGATTTCATAGCCTACTTGTCAACATCTAATTAACATCGACTGAGATGCACAGCTTACTTTTCCAAATTGTGCGAATTTGTGACGTTATCTATAACCGTTTCACCCTCTACTGAGTGAACCAAGTGGTTGGCCTATTAGACGTTTAAAGAGTTCTAATTGATGAAAGTTTCTGAAATTTGGTATGCAACCGTTTTTCCACCTGAATTACACCTGGAAAATATTTTCGTTGTTCTATCAACCCCCGGTGTACGGGGTAGTGCACCCTACTTTCTTATTTTAAATGGAATGGTATATTTTTTATTCCATATTTAGATTCTATGGTAAAAATGAAATGGACATTGATAACATGACCGATGGTCTAGCGTTAATAGTTTTTCAGGAATTTCAACTTTTTCTGAAAATTTTGATTTTGTAGTATTTGATTGAAAAATTCATATCTCGGAAAGTATTATTGCTAGACAATCCAAATTTGGAAATCTATAATTCAAACTATGCACTTTACGATAAATTTTATGGAATTAAATTATCTTTCAGCGTTCGGCTCAAATCAGTTTTTCTTTCAGCCAATTTTCAATGCGCTATAACTTTCTTATTTTAAATGGAATGGTANTAGAACAACGAAAATATTTTCCAGGTGTAATTCAGGTGGAAAAACGGTTGCATACCAAATTTCAGAAACTTTCATCAATTAGAACTCTTTAAACGTCTAATAGGCCAACCACTTGGCTCACTCTGTATAGGGAGTGAAACGCCTCTTTAATAATAAGAAAACCAATTAACTATCAATATTTCGAAAAGTAAGCTATGCACGTTGATTAAATGTCCAATAGTAGGCTATGAAATCAGTTGTTTATTAATAGAGGAGACAACCTCGTAAGTTGCGAGGTTATGTAATTTCATAGCCTACTAATCAACATCTAATTGACATGCACAGCTTACTTTGGAAATAATGCGGATTTATGACGTCACTCCTCCCAATAGGGCATTATAATCGATTAACTTACTTGTAGACCATTCCATGGCAGATGATAAGGCTCTTATCATCGGAACCGGACGCAAATAATGGGTACCGTTTATGGAAGGCTACACCACGTACAGCGGTACCATGTAAACGTAAAGTTTGATACGGTTTAGTACTTAAATCTAAATCGAACCATAACATCTTCCGATCATAGGTACCAACTAGTAGATTATCACCGAGCGGATGTATCGCCATTGTTGATATCCATTTAGAGTTAGTCAATAATTTCTTCAACAACGATTGTTTAACTAAATCATAAATACGAACGTGTCGTTGTGTGGCAACAAACAAGAACGGTTTGGTCGGATGGAATAAAACCGATTGGACTAAACCTTTCGATTTTGTGAACGGTAATTGTGATCGTCGTCGACTTAATTGATTGATTAAAACGGAACGATTCAATCCATCTGGCATTAGTGTAGCGAAATAATCACCACGGCCATGCCAGACAACTTGTGCGACTTCTTTGAAATGTTTTAAAATAACACGTGCCCCACGTGTATAGAAATTATCATCCGGTTCCAACCATTGGACAGTGGTACGGATACGTTCCGGTATAATATCATCGGATTTTGGTAATTCTTTGAGTACCGTATCGGTTTTTTGTCCAATCAAAAAATCACCAATATTTGGATTCAGTAGTACGACCCGAGTACCGGCGGCTATCAAAATTAGTGATAAGGCTTGATTTGGGCACCATTCAACCGAACGGACAACACTATCGGTGTTGATGGTTTTCAAACAACGACCCGTATTGATTTCCCAAATTTTTACAGTACCATCATCGGAACCACTCACTAAATATTGTCCATTCTTATCAGTACTGATACTACGTACCATATCCGTATGTCCGGTATAATTGATAGCGAAACAATTTGGGAATGGTTGTAGATCTTTAGGGCTCGGTAATTTCGGTACCAACGATTCCGGTTCTATATTTAATTTCATTTTAATGCCCCTCGGACACAGATAAAGGTCCAAACAACGTAAAAATCGCTCTTTGATGAACCGCTGATACGCCGGTACTTCCCTTAATGAGCTATATTTTTCGGGGATGAAATGCAATTTACGTTTCCACGGTGAATTGTGTTGTTTATGCCACAATTTCAATTCTTTCTCATCGAATAAATATTCGGGGGGTGGATTATAAGATTCCGCATGGCCGGGTAGAAATCGTTTAGGGGCGGCTATATGTTTGTGGATACGTCGCATGTCCTCTGCTTGATCGTCACTTGTCCATAACATATAGAATTGGGGTTGTTTTCTGGCGCGTAATTTCGCTTGTTCGTCACGTGTTTTAATCCAGCCCATTTTCAAAGCGTGGACTAATTTCGAAATTTTCTTCGAATCACTACGACTCGGTAGAAATGATCGTTTATGTTCGGGTATTTTCCGTATTGGCATCTGTTCGATTTGATTGGTGAACCATTCGATCCACGGTTCGTAATCGTTGAAATTTATATCGGGGATTTTTTGTTGATTGATTCTTTTGATTAGATCGATATCGGTGTCGGTTAAGATGATATTTTGGCCGGTTTGGGGATCTTTAACTGTACGCCAGAAGTCCGGATCGTCTAGACGTTTTAAAAAATTATCCAAACGATCGCCAATTTCCGGTTTTATTAGCCGATTACCATCCCAATCATAACCTAAATGTTTATATTCATCGTACCAATTCATCGGTATATTACCGACAGTATTGCGGATATCCTCCTCATCGGACGTATCGAAATCGGCGTATTCGTCCGATTTTTCCGCAATTGTCACCCCTTTATCTTCATTTTCGGCAATTTCTTCTTCTTCTTCTTCTTCATCGCCATCTTCATCATCTTCATTTTCAGCGGTTTCTTCTTCTACTTCATCATCTTCATCTTCTTCATCATCATCATCGCTATCTTCATCATCTTCACCATCGTCTTCTTCTTCATCGCCCGACGATTCGATCTCCCGATCCGAATCCGAACTGTCCTCATCCTCCCCATTGACAACATTCAATAATTCACCCTAAAATCGGCTTCAATTAACCACAAAAAAATCAAATCAACTACAATGAAATATCCTAACCTCACTTTCTACTTCATTAACCTCACTTTCTTCTTCACTAACCTCACTTCCATCTTGCCCGGATTTTCGACCGTTGTTTTCCGGTTGTTTATCGATTTTCCGTTTACCACCGACCGTTCGACGGCCCATCTCGACGAAACTCACCAAAATAATCGCAAATTTAAACGAAAATTGCAAATTTTCAACGGGACATAAATTCAGAATATGTTAGGTTATGTTGACGTTTACCTCGTGGTAAAAGTCACTAAAAGTTACTAGATTTGGTGGTTAAAGTTGTAACGTTGCCGGATTGTGCATATTTCGCACAATTAGATAATTTTGAAATATTATTAATTATAATTAAATTAAATCAAATATTGCCAATTATTCGAAATTTTGAAGAATTATTGATTGTTTTTTTAATTAAAAATACATATTTCATATTTTTTTAAGTAATTCAACAATAAAGTTATGCAATCAACTATACAATCGGTACAGCATAACTGATTGCATATATTAGACAAGATTACAATTTCTATTCAATTTTATTAATTTTTAAAGAATATCTACCAAAATTTGGAGTATCGAGCCTGTTTATTTAAAGAAATCTCGACAATTTTGGCTTAAAAATCTATAGTCAAATTATTATAAGATAGTCAACTTGGCTTCATTGGTAATAGGTTATGCAACCAATCATTCAACCTAGAGTATAACTGGTTGCATACTCCAAACGTGATTATTACGAATTTCAACCAATTTTATTAATTTTTAACGAAAATCTGCGCCATTTTCAACGATCAAGACGGATAATTCGATTAATGTCGAAATTTTCGACTTATTTGCTCAAAAAATGTATAATCGGACTATTATCGGATAGTCAACTTGGCTTTAATTTGATTGTACGTCATCTATTGGGAGAGACAATAAATTTGCGCATAGTGACGTCACCGGACTACCAAATTGCCAATTAATTCGTGAATTGTGTCAATAACCCCACAACTTTCACAATTAAAGATTCGCTTTTGTTGCAGAATATCGATTGGATGAAGATGACCGGATGACGTCACGCCACTACCAAAGTGACAATTGAAATTTCCTTGAAACTACCGATTTGTTATGCTGCAATTTCTCAGTGGAACACTTTCGAAATAAAAACAATCGAGTGGGATTAAAGAGCAAGTTTCACTCAATTGTGTGACTCAGTTTTTGGCTTCTTCTTATTTTCGAATGGATTGAGCAATAGGGCCCCGCCCTCGGCTGGCCCCGTAACCGAATTCGCAGAAGAAATCGGCAATTAACTAGACAACAATCGGAGGAAAAATGATTAATTTTGAAGACCGAAAAGAAGAAAGTTATGATCGAATATTGCACGTGAAAGTTCTATGCATAATCGCTAATCTTCGTTGTTTTGAAATTAATAGAATTGACCCTAATTGGAGTCGAAAGGGGGCTAATTTCTGTCGTTTAATTAACGATTAATTAACGGGAGATTTGCGGATAATGATGGGAATTGTTGAAATTGCCACCGTTTAAAAGTGAATATTGCAAAATGTCGGGCGATATTGACCCACTTTCGTTGGGTTTGGTAGGAAAATTCCGCTAACTCCCCAACTTTAGCCGGAGAAAAATCCGGTTTTTGCGTGAAATTCCGCAATAAAATCGCAAATTTATCGAATTTCTAATTTGTCTAATTAAATTAGACGTTAAAAAAATATATGATGGTATTCTATTATGGTCTATATTCGGATAAATTCCGACTTCCTGGCTCCCACCAATATTCAGATTTTGCCACATTTTCTCCTCCAATTCAGCGCAATATTGGTCGAGTTGGGGGCGACTATAAAACACTTTCTGCTGCACGGCTGGTCTTCAGTTGGACGCACAGTGCTGGCGGCTGGACCGAAATCGCTAAACAAAAATCCATAAAAATAACCCTAAAAATGAAAGTTTTCGTGCTCGCGCTCTGTTTAATCGCCACAATCCGTGCCGACGGTGATGACAAAACCGCAGATAGTACGAAGACGTTCAAACGGCTCATCCCGGCCGACGTCCTCCGAGGTAAGGTCCGGAATTCAAGTGATCGGTGGACCGGTTCTCCAACCGACCACACCTCGAATTTGCGCCCGACGGTCGACAATTGGAACGGATTCACACTTGTGATTTTCCAAAGACCGGAAATTTTCGGAAAATAACCCCCAATTAGCACTGTTCCGCGTTAAATACGGCCACAATCGCACAAATTACCGATTTCAACGCGCTATTATAACCCACAACACCTGCACGATTCGGAAATTTCCGGAAATTTTCGAAAAAGGCTCCAACTTAGCACCGCAATTTCGGGATTTTCGAAAAACTGCCAATTAGCACGAGTTCCGCGTAAAATACGGCCGCAATCGCGCAATTACCGATTTCAACACGCTATTACAACCCACAAAACCCCCGGAAGTTTCAAAAAAGGCCCCAATTTAGCACCGCAATCGAACAACACGCCAAACTGCAATTTCGGAATTTTCGAAAATCCCAACTTAGCACTATTACCGCGCAAAAACGGCCCAATTTATAAACTTTTGTTGAATTTGCAGACTTCCCCGGCATGTGCTTCGCGAGCACCCGTTGCGCCACAATTGAACCGGGCCACAGTTGGGAATTGAGTCCGTTCTGTGGCCGGTCCACTTGTGTCGTCTCCGAAGACAAACCGCCACGTCTCCTGGAATTGGTGGAGGATTGTGGACCATTACCGTTGGCCAATCCCAAGTGCAAACTCGATGAAGGTAAGAGAATTAACCCACCTGACAATCAAACCCTCTGATAATCGTCGTCTATCAATAGAGAAAACAAACAAAACTGCCCCGTTCCCGGCCTGCTGTCCGAGCTTCAAATGCGAAGAAGGTGCCAAATTGGAGTACCCCGAAATACCGACAGTGGCACCAGTACCGGCCGAATTGGCTAACAAAGATGAATCTTCAACAACTAAAGCTTGACAACTATTTACAATAATTATGATAATAATAAATTCTTTGTCTTTCATTTAAACAACAAAAAAAAAACGCTGTAATTATAAAAATAGTAGCCCCCTTGTTAAGCTAATCCAACTCTACCATCTTCTAACTTTGTAATAAAATAATTTATTGAAATTGTTGTCTTTATTCAACACTAATCAACACCAAATTTAGCACCAGGGGTTAAAACTCACTCAAAATTGGCGGAAATTCAACCAAACTTAACACCAAGGGTTAAGATTTTTATTCAACACTTTTAATCAACAGCAAATTTAGCACCAAAGTTGAAATTTACCCAAAATTGACATAAATTCGGCCAGATACTTAGCACCAAGGGTTAAGATTGGCGTAGTTTTCGATGGAATTCGAATCGCCGGTTAGCTACCGATTGAATATTGATGGAAAAAAACCGAAAAGTGAAAGCGATTGGATTTTAAACAACAAAACCCAAGATGATTTCAAAACAAGATTATTTTGCTTGTTTTCTTGGTTCTTTAATAGGTGATTCTTCCACTTTTTCTTTACAATTTTTTTGTTGCTTTCTGTATTTAGTAACACGTTTCTATCGGTGTACTTTCTATTTCCTTTTCCTACATCTATTCCGCTCTAATTAGTCTCGATTTTTTTCGTTCTAATTCATACTACAATGGAAAAAAGGCGGATTTTTCGGGGACGTTCATTTTAATTATAAACCTCAAAATCAATCAGTTGTGGGAAAATCGATACAGTTGGCTATGATTTTCGTAACTCAATTGGTGGAATATGAACTAATCTACGACAATAGCCAACTGAGACCACAAATCGTTGGTTTTCTTGGGGGGAAAAAAAAAACACCAAATTTATTCTGTCCACACAGAGGAAAATTACACGATATTTGGTTTTATTTGGACGACCTTGCTGGCTTTTGGGAATTTCGCCGGCAATTGTGACTCATTCCATATATGTAGGTACAGAAATTATTCACGCAATTCAAACAATAATAATCACGTCCGAAACGAAACAAAACAAAAGAAGGGAAAAAAAAACAACAACACATAGACAAGGCTAATAAACAGGAAAGAGGACAATCACACAATTAGAAACTGTTTAACCAATTACCATCAATATTTCTACATTTATTTTAATTAAATTACATCCACAAATAAACACCATTAATCACAGATATACAGCCGTATTCTCTAACTTTTCAACAATTCGTTACCATGACAACTGGCACTTTTTAGAATAAACCTCTATCTCACTCTTAACAATTCTATCATATTTGGAATTGAAGAGAGACAAGAGTAAAAGTGACAGTTGATCTCGAAATATTGTCATAGTAACGAATCAATAAACTTATAGAGAATACGATTGTTTGAATTAAAATTGAAATTAAATTAAATTTTAATAGGGTATTTGGTTTTGATAATATTGGATCATATCATAGGTTTTTGTACGGAAATTAAGGAAACTATTACGTATTATTTGTAGCATATAGGCTGCCGCTTCTTTATCACTAGCACCCGGACTAAAACGGCCACGTAACAATTTTATAGTCTGTCCACGGAAACATGGCAAACCGGTATCTAACATTAATGAGACCAATGAGATTATCGCCTCCTGATATGGTCTAAAAATATTAAAAAAAAGAGGTAAATTTCAAATTAAAACTAAATTTTACTCTAACATGTTCAAAAAAATTTGTCACATGTCCAAAAAAACTTTGTCACACACAGGTGAATTTCGGGTATGATTGTGTGTCAACATTTTTTGGTAGATTTCGAATAAAAAATAAATTTTTATCATATGCCCAAAAACTTTGTCATATGTCAAAAAAAAATTGTCACATGCTCAAAAAAACTTTGTCACATATACAAAAAACTTTATCACAAACACAAAACTTGTCATACAAACAAATAAATTTGTCACATCAAAAAGGTAAATTTCTGGTATGATTGTGACAGAATTTCGAATTAAAAATAAACTTTTATTGTCATATGTCCAAAAACCTTGGCATATGTCAAAAAAACTTTATCACATGTCCAGAAAAACTTTGTCACATACATAAAACTGATCATACAAACAAATAATTTTGTCACATCAAAACAGTGAATTTCTGGTATAATTATGACAAAGTTTCGAATTAAAAATAAACGTTGATTGTCACATGTCCAAAAAAACTTTGTCAGATGTCTAGAAAAACTTTATCACATACACAAAAAACCTGCCATACAAACAAATCATTTTGTCACATCAAAACGGTGACTTTCTGGTATGATTGTGACAAAGTTTCGAATTAAAAATAAACTTTGATTGACACATGTCCAAAAAACTTCGTCACACATCCAAAGAACTCTGTCAAATGTGCAAAAAAACTTTGACACATAAAACTATGTCACAAACAAATAATTTAGTCACATCAAAAAAGTCAGAATTTCTAGTATGATTGTGGGACAAAGTTCTTCGGTAGATTTTGATTTAAAAATAAACTTTGTCATATGTCCAAAAAACCTTGTCACACATACATAAATCGTATCATACAAACAAATAATTTTGTCACATCAGAAACGCGAATTTCTAGGATGATCGTGTGACAAAGTTTCGAATTAGAAATAAACTTTGATTGTCACATATCCAAAGAACTTTGTCATGTCTAAACAAATTTTGTATATAAAACTATGTCACAAATAAATAATTTTGTCACATCAAAAAAGTGAGTTTCAAGTATACTTGTGTGATAAAGTTTATTGGTAGATTTCGAATTAAAAATAAACTTTGTCGTATATCCAAAGAACTTTGTCACGTGTCCAAAAAAACTTTGTCATATAACTATGTCACAAACGAATGATTTTGTCACATCAAAAAGGTGAATTTCTGGTATGATTGTGTTTTGTCATATAAAACAATGTCACAAACAAAAAATTTTGTCACATCAAAAAGGCGAATTTCTAGTATGCTTGTGTGACAAAGTTTTTTGGTAGATTTCGAAAAAATAAACTTTGTCACACACGCAAAACTATGTCATACAACCAAATAATTTTGTCATATCAAAACGGTGAATTTCTGGCGTGATTGTGTGACACAGTTTTTTGGGTCATGTGACAATTAAAATTTTGTTCATTTGTAATTTAAAAAAAAACATCTTACCTTATTGCTAGATAGGCTTGAACGCATAAATCTGAGAACCATTTAAATGGTGCCGCTTCCATTTTACCACCCATTATCATTACCATTTCATCAGTTAATTTAATATCCGGTTCAAAACCCAAATTACCACCCGGTGATGATTCGAACATAAAACCAAAATCAATATGAATTATATGACCATTTGTATCTAACATTATATTGCCATTATGGCGATCTTTGATTTGTAATAGAAAACCAATGACACTATAGGCAGCCATAGAAATAATGAAATTATGACGGGCCGTTTGGAATTCACGTGTACTCTCATCACCATATTTCTTTAAGAAATATTCATACATACCGATATCGGTTTGACGGCCCAATTGGTCACGTGATTTAGCATTTGGTACACATTCAATAACACCACACTGTAATTTACAATTGGAATTGGCAAAAATTTCGATTTATATACCGTGTGTTTCATATAAATGTGGCGCAATTTGGGGCCACTACTTGTATTTTTCAATAACAGTTATAACAATTGCAATCGCAACTACAAATAGCAGTTTAAAATAGCAACTCCAGTTATTTAAAATAAAATGCGATTATAGTCATTCGCCTCTCCTATTGTATTCCAATTTTAATGTTTTTCGCCTCTTTATTCCGAAAAAACAATTTCTCTCGGTCATCGTAGAATATCACTAGTTATTCACCTCCCCAGTTGTATTTCTATCTCAATGGGGCGATTGCAGTTACAAATATCAGTTTAAAATAACCTGCTATTGAAATAGCAACACTAGTTATTTAAAAAGTAAAATGCGACTAGTTATTCGCCTCTCTTGTTGTATTTCGATCTTAATGGGAGATGTTTTTGTTTTTCGCCTCTTTATACTGGACGAACAATTTTTCTCGGATATCATAAAAAATGACGAGTTATTTGCCTCCCCAGTTGTATTTTTATTCTAATAGGTTTTTTTGCTTTTCGCCTCTTTATTTCGGCAAAATGAAACAAAGCATTTTTCTCGGTAGTATAAAATAAAATATGAGTAGTTATTCGCCTCCCTTGTTATATTTTTATTTTACAAGGATAGTTGTTTTGTTTTTTACCTAATTACCTTGGAAAAATTGGGACAATGATCGTGTAAAATTGAAATACGACTAAGCTTTCGCCTCCCTAAATGTACTTTTTTATCTTTCTAATATTGGTCTGTATATTGCTTAATGGTTCTTCTAGGGTCATTAATTTTAACAAATGAGAGAAATTTGATGTGTTTTAGGTGAGAAATTATTCATTTTAGGCTTGTAAAATGACTCTTCAGGTCAATAAGGATTCCCGAATCGACTATTCAGACACTCCGGTTTTAAAATTAACAAATAAACTACTTTGAAATGATACAGGGAGGCGAAGGATTTTTACATTTGAATGTTTCCTTTTGAAATTGCTATTAAACTATTGTGATACTCGGAGGCGAGCAGCTTTTTTTGGAATTTCAATGTTAGGAATTGATATTAAACTATAAAGAGGCGAAGGATTTTTACATTTGAATGTTTCCTTTTGCAATTGCTACTAAACTATTGTGATACTTGGAGGCGAACGGTTTTTTCTGAATTTCAATGTTTGAAATTGATATTAAACTATAGGGAGGCGAAGGATTTTTACATTTCAATGTTTCCTTTTGAAATTGCGACTGAACTATTGTGAACTGACACTTGGAGGCGAACGGTTTTTGCATTTCAATGTTTGAAATTGATATTAAACTATAGGGAGGCGAATGATTTTTACATTTCAATGTTTTCTTTTGAAACTGCTACTAAATTACTGTCAAATGATACTTGAAGGCGAACGTTTTTTTTTGCATTTCAATGTTTAAAATTGAAATTAAAGTATATCGAGGCGAAAGATTTTTACATTTCAATGTTAACTTTTGAAATTGCTACTTAACTATTGTGATACTCGGAGGCGAACGGTTTTTTTTGAATTTCAATGTTTGAAATTGATATTAAACTATAGAGAGGCGAAGGATTTTTACATTTCATTTTTTTTTTTTTGGAATTGCTACAAAACTATTGTGAACTGATACTCGGAGGCGAATGTTTTTGTCTTGCATTTCAAAGTTTGAAATTGACATTAAATTAAAAAGAGGCGAAGGATTTCTACATTTCAATATTTTACGCTCAATCTTGTATTGTTTAATGAGCTACAAAGTTCAAATTTTACTAAAATATTCCCTGGAGACTAACCCACAAAGTTANTTAACTATTGTGATACTCGGAGGCGAACGGTTTTTTTTGAATTTCAATGTTTGAAATTGATATTAAACTATAGAGAGGCGAAGGATTTTTACATTTCATTTTTTTTTTTTTGGAATTGCTACAAAACTATTGTGAACTGATACTCGGGGGCGAATCTTTTTTTCTTGCATTTCAAAGTTTAAACTAAAAAGAGGCGAAGGATTTCTAAATTTCAATATTTTACGCTCAATCTTGTATTGTTTGATGAGCTACAAAGTTCAAATTTTACTAAAATATTCCCTGGAGACTAACCCACAAAGTTATCATCCAAAAATTAATGATATTTAAATGAAACACCCGGTATTAACGATTGTTAAAAAAAAATTAAAAAAAAAAAACTTACACCAGGTGCTGTAGCTACAACTCTATATGGGAACAGATATAATTCTAAGCCGACCGTTTGGAAGATATTTTTGAAAATACCAATAACTTGTAGTGCCAACATATCTTGACGGACATCATCGCCAACTTTAAAGATCGCAGCCTGCCATAATTCCGGCCCTAAAGTCGTTAAATTCAACTCGTAATTCTATAAAAAAAAAAACAAACAACCGAATTTACAACACATAGTAGGCTATGATTTGGCAACGTAGTATCGTAGCTTTGTTCATAATTTATTGCATTATTAAAAACAACAAATCGTGCTAGATTTGTTAGCACTTGGTGCTAAGGAAAGTTTCGAATTTTGGCCGCATTGGCGCTCGAAACGGTCACATAAAATTCATCCATTTAATGGAAGAATGAAAGTCCCTAAATTGTTATCAAGTCTTAGCAACTATTGGTGGAAAACCTATAGCCAACTGTAGAAATAAACGGCGCCAAAATTGAAAAAATTAATTAAACTGCAAACAAAGATCTAGCAAACTTTAAAATTGTCAAACCTAACCTGGTGAATCTAGTAAACTTTGCATTTGACATTCCGGCCGCCATCTTGTTTTTCCCTCAAACCTAACCTGATGAATCTAGTAACCGTTGCATTTGACATTTGTTTGAACACAGCTACAACCTACGTTCTACTTACTTCATTTGCTGAAATGGTCATGGCTAAATTCTCCATTTCATTAATACCACAACGGATGACTTTAAAACGTGCTAAATATGGTGCTTTTGCTGCACTTTGCATCGGTATACCGCTTTTATAATCAATATCAAGTACCATCGCTTCTGGATTACTAGGTAGATAACAACCTGGTTGAACTTTAATGCGACTTAATGCCTCTAAACAGGCCCGACGACGTTCTGGACCTTTTGGATATGGACGTATCTCACCGGATATACTTGTAATTTTATCAAAGAAATCAAATTCACGTTCGTAGAATCTCTTTGCTGGACCAGATAGTTCATCCAATATTGTATTCGATATAGATTCCAAAACATCAAAGAGTATAGCTAATTTAAAAAAAAACAAACAATAAAACAGTATAACATATCATAGTTGGCTGGGTTTTGGTTTCGTTATGTCGTAGATTGATTCATACAACAATGTCTGCTAGATTTCAAAGTATCCTACTGTCAATTTGATGAAATACCAAGTTTTGCCACTGTGGCGCTGCTAATTGAACAAATCTTGAATTCTAATTGGTTACAGTTTTCCCGCCAAAAACAAACAACAACAAAATGGCGGATTTAAATAAAGATAGAAAAACTATATCTATGTCAAATTGACAAATCTGTAATAAACGAAATAATAAGAAATCTAGTAAGCCTTGAACTATACTAGAACAAAAGTCACAGCCAACTGCAAATCGGAATAAAATTAGACACTCCTGAAGAGCACGGAATATAGTTGGCTATTTCTTGATTAAATAGTGTCGTAGATTGATTGGTACGTATGAAAAATGGATTTACAAATGTCAAATTTTGGAAAATATGAAATAATCAACGATACTAAAATGAGCATAGACAACTTTGGAAATTTTGTGGCGGTTTCATCAATTGTTTTTTTAAGGAAAATTTGATGCAACTAAAATTGAAATTTGATCAAAATTTTAAAATTCTTCGAGGGAAAATCATAAAAAAATATTTCAACAAATTTAAATCACCCTGTACAATTGCTATTTCATTTCGAAGTTGGCTATGATTCACTGGTATTTTCCAATTGTTTGACAGTTCGTTACCATGACGACAATAGAGGATGATTATAGTTATAAAGATTACGATAGAAGCGTCGTCATGGTAACATTTGAATAAATGATAACTTTTTTTTCGAAGAAATCGAATTATACGGAATATAGTTGGCTATGTTTTGATTGAATAGTGTCGTAGATTGATTGGTACATATGAAAAATGCATTTACAAATGTCAAATTTTGCAAAATATGAACCATTTTCGAATCAAGTTTATAAATACACACCACAAATTTTGTGGTGATTTTCAATTGTTTTTCAACGGAAATTTGATGCAATTAAAATTGAAATTTGATCAAAATTATAAAATTCTTCGGGGGAAAAACATAAAATTAAAACTAAAAATATTCTAACACATTTAAATCACACTGTATTTGTTTGATAGTTCGTTACTATGACAACAATGGAGATTGATTGAAATTGTAAAGGCTAAGCTGGGAACGTTGTCATGGTAACGAATCGACGAACATTTGCAGAATACAATTGAATATCAAATTTATGGAATAAGCTACGACTCAAGTCGCTCAACATCCTGGATATATTTTGAAAAAATCGATAAAAAAATCAAATTAAACGTAAAAAGTGAAATTGTTTGTGTTTTGTTTATAACTGATTGGTATTCAATAGAACGGATTTTTTTCGATTTCGCTTTAAATTGAAAATAAATAAAACAACGGAATTATTTATAGAAAACAATAACATTACCAATAATAATAATTTTTCCTTTAAAATTACAGTATTCATTTTAAAAAAAAGAAGTTCAATTAAATAATCATACGATCATTATAATTAAATGCCTGACTCTTTCATTGTTTATGTCTTCCTTTCTAAATGATTGTTGGAAATTCTATAATCAGTCCCACACCCATTGACCGTAACAAACAATTATTTATTGAAATTTATTTATTTTTAAATTTGATTCATTAATTATATCGTGGAGAATTTCCAATATAAAAAAACTAATCGAGTATACTATGATAATCTACCTCATAGTTGGCTATGGCTTCAATATCGTAGCTTTGTTCGGCTACTTGACAAATGTCAAATTTGATAAAATATCAAACAAGCTACGACATTACGTACCAAAATCATAGCCAACTACAAAATAAATTATAATAATTACTACCAATATACAGACTGTTGCAACTAATAATGATTGAAAATAATTGAATATGTGCAACCTTGATGTGTTATTTGACTGGTTTGAGGTCTATAATGAGTTCATTATAGGCGTCAATTAATTTTATAGATTTTGTATATCGAGACTTACCATCTTTTTGTTGCATATCCTCATCAATGTACATATTCGTTTTCATATTCCAAATTAATTGATGGGCGACAATTTGGGATTTTTTCGCTATGTAGGTAATAAATTCGGTTACATAACCCATCTGGGAAATTACAAGAAAATCAATTAATCAATAAAAAGACTAATATTAATAATATTTGAAACAATACATCCCTATTCATCACTTATTTAATCAAAAAGACTCTAATTTCACTGGGAATTGGCTACGAATTTCGGTACGTAAGTTGTAATTTGATTCATTAAATTTTGTATTATTAAATTAAAAACGAATTTGATAACGTAAGTTATAGTTTGACTTATCAAAATTCTATATTAGTAAAATAAAAACCAAAAATTAGATTTTAGTTGAGAATTGGCCATAAATTCAGGTACGTAAGTCGTAGTTAAACTCATCAAATTGTGTACAAATAAACTAATAAAAAAGTTTCTTTTAACTATAGACTAGTAATTTGAGTACGTAGGTTGTAGTTTTAATTATAAAAATTACAATTAAAAACAAAAAAGTAGCTTTTAACTGGCCTCGAATTTCGGTACGTAAGTTGTAACTTGATTCATCAAATTTGGTATTAATAAATTAAAAACGAAAAACTAAAATTCGATTGAGAATAGGCCACGAATTTGGTAACGTAAGTTATAGTTTGACTAATCAAAATTCTATATTAGTAAAATAAAAACCAAAAATTCGATTTTAATTGAGAATTGGCCATGAATTCGGGTACGTAAGTCGTAGTTAAACTCATCAAATTGTGTACAAATAAACGAATAAAAAAGTTTCTTTTAACTATAGACTAGTAATTTGAGTACGTAGGTTGTAGTTTTAATTATAAAAATTACAATTAAAAACCAAAAAGTAGCTTTTAACTGGCCTCGAATTTCGCTACGTAAGTTGTAACTTGATTCATTAAAATTCTGTATTGATAAACTAAAAGATTGGTGTATTTCAATTGAGAATTGGTCACGAATTCGGATACGTAAGTCGTAGTTTGATTCATCAAAAATCTACATTAGTAGAATTAAAAGCAAAAAGTAGATTCTAATTGAGAATTGGCCATGAATTTGGGTACGTAAGTCGTAACTAAACGCATCAAATTGTGTACGAATAAACTAATAACAAAAAGTCTATTTCAATTGAGTATAGGCTACGTAAGTTGTAGCTTTATTGATCAAAATTAAAAAAGCTAATTGTGTATTTCAATTGAGAATTGGTCACGGATTCGGATACGTAAGTTGTAGTTTGATTCATCATTATTAATTAAAAATTAGATCTTAATTGAAAATTGGCCATGAATTTAGGTACGTAAGTCGTAGCTAAATGTATCAAATTGTGTACGAATAAACTAATAAAAAGTTTATTTTAACTGACTCTAGGCTAGGAATTTGAAAACGTAAGTTGTAGTTTAACCCACAAAAATTCTAATAAATTAAAAATCAAAAAGTAGCTCCTAACTGGTCACGAAATTCGAGTACGTAAGTTGTAAATTGACTCATCAAAATATTCTGTATTTAATTAAAAAGCAAACAGTATATTTCAACTGAGAATTGGTCACGAATTTGGATACGTACGTTGTAACTTAATTCATCAAAATTGTATACAAATGAAATAAAAACAAAAAAGTTGATTTCATTTAAGAATTGACAATGAATTTTAGTACGTAAGTCGTAGTTTCACGCATCAAAATTGTAGTAAATTAAAAACCAAAAAGTGGCTTTAAATTGGCCACGAATTTCGGTACGTAAGTTGTAGCTTTATTCATAAAAATTGTAATAAATTAAAAAGCAAATAGGATATTTCAATTGAGAATTGGCCACGAATTTCGGTACGTACGTTGTAATTTGACTCATCAAAATTGTATATTGATGAATTATAAAGTTGATGATTAAAAGTTGATTTCATTTAAGAATTAACAATGAATTTTGGTACGTAAGTTGTAGCTTAATTGTTTAAATAAAAACCAAAAAATATATTTTAACAAAGAATTGGCTACGAATTTGAATACGTAAGTTGTAGCTGTACTCATCAAAACTGTAATAAATTAAAAACCAAAAAGTAGCTTCAAATTGCCCACGAATTTCAGTACGTAAGTTGTAACTTAACTCATCAAAATAGTATATCGATTAAATAAAAATTGAAAAGTTAATTTCATTTAAGAATTAACAATGAATTTTGGTACGTCAGTTGTAACTTAATTCATCAAAATCAGAAACCAAAAAATATATTTTAACTCAAAGGTGGCATTAAATTTTGAGCACGTAAGTTGTAACTTGACACATCAAAATTCTGTATTGAATCAAATAAAAAACAAATAGCGTATTTTAATTGAGAATTGGCCACGAATTCGGGTACGTACGTTGTAATTTGACTCATCATCAAATTAAATTATCTATTAGTGAACTAAAACCAGAAAAACAAAATTGAAAGTTGGCTATGACTCTGAGTACGTACGTTCTAACTTAACACACATGAAACTTGTAAATATAAAAAGGAAAAATTTGACTTTCATCGAGAATTGGCAACGAATTTGGATACGTACGTTGTAACTTAATTCATCAACATTGTATATAAATGAAATAAAAATGAAAAAGTTGATTTAATTTAAGAATTGACAATGAATTTTGGTACGTAAGTTGTAGTTTCACTCATCAAAATTGTAATAAATTAAAAACCAAAAAGTGGCTTTAAATTGGCCACGAATTTCGGTACGTAAGTTGTAGCTACACTTATTAATAAATTAATAATGAAAAAGTTCATTTTAATTGAATATAGGCAACGAATTTGAATACGTAAGTTGTAGCTTTATTCATAAAAATTGTAATAAATTAAAAAACAAATAGTATATTTCAATTGAGAATTGGCCACGAATTTCGGTACGTAAGTTGTAATTTGACTCATCAAAATTGTATATTGATGAATTAAAAAGTTGATGATTAAAAGTTGATTTCATTTAAGAATTAACAATGAATTTTGGTACGTAAGTTGTAGCTTAATTGTTTAATTAAAAACCAAAAAGTTGCTTTGAAATTGGCCACGAATTTCGGTACGTAAGTTGTAACTTAACTCATCAAAATTGTATATCGATTAAATAAAAACTGAAAAATTGATTTCATTTAAGAATTAACAATGAATTTGGATACGTAGGTTGTAACTTGACTCATTAAAATTGTAATGAAGCCAAAAAGTAGCTTTAAATTGGCCACGAATTTCGGTACGTCAGTTGTAACTTAATTCATCAAAATCAAAAACCAAAAAATATATTTTAACTCAAAGGTGGCATTGAATTTTGAGTACGTAAGTTGTAACTGTATTGAATCAAATAAAAAACAAATAGCGTATTTCAATTGAAAATTGGCCACGAATTCGGGTACGTACGTTGTAATTTGACTCATCATCAATTTAAATTATCTATTAGTTAACTAAAACCAGAAAAACAAAATTGAAAGTTGGCTATGACTCTCAATACGTACGTTATAACTTAACACACATGAAAATTGTAAATATAAAAAGGAAAAATTTGACTTTCATCGAGAATTGGCAACGAATTTAACTACATCTGTCGTAACTTGACTAATTATAATCATCATTTTCAGACAATAATTACAGGAAAAAAAACTACTTAACCTACATTTTTGTAATAATAATAATAATAATAATAATAATTGGGTGTAGCTATAATAATAAATAAGAAATTGAATAAAGAAAAAAAAATATATAATCTTATGTATTGTTGTTATAACTGTTGTCTTTGATTATTTGCAACAATAACCTTGAATAAAAANAAAAAAAAAAGAAAAGGTAAAAAATCCATGAAAGTAAAAAGATCATTATCATCATCATCAACAATAATCATCATCATTCAACCGTATATCGATGAATTAACAAACTAATTACGAATTTAATTATTACAGTAACACACAAATAATTTTAATTAGCCATTACTATTTATGTCTAGGAATTGTATAAATAATAATAATAATAGGAAAAAATTAGTCACACTAATAATATTGTAGCAATAGCATAGCAATAGAAATTAATTAAGCAATTAATTAGAGAAATAGAAGATGAGGGGAATAGAAATCGAATTAATTAAATTACCTAAACTAAATTTCAAAAAAAAAAAAATGAAAAATTTAACGAGAAGCAATAAATTAAAAATTAAAATCGATAATTAGCACAGAAAGTTCAAATTTTACTATCGAATGAAAGTTTGTATATTTCTCCTTCAAAAAAAATCAAACATGTGTGTTAAAACATTTGAAACAATAAAAAAAAACAAAAAATAAATTAAACAAAAAAGAGTCATAATAGTAAAAGTAATTGTGATAATTGATAGAAAATTAAATCTGTTACACTATTTGAAATGAAGGACATCAACTTTTCCTACAACAACAGTTGCTAATTTCTAACACTGATGTGTGACTTTTTTTTTTTTGTTCTATAAATTTTACCTTCCATCTCGGAAATACGTTTGATATTTATAATTTCTGATTTAATCAAAGAACCGGTTCCTATTTCTATAATTTAGTTTAAATTTAGATGTC
Source organism: Hycleus cichorii (assembly GCA_013841215.1). NCBI lineage: Eukaryota > Metazoa > Arthropoda > Insecta > Coleoptera > Meloidae > Hycleus > Hycleus cichorii. The sequence goes on along the minus strand of JACDRQ010000289.1, from coordinate 26,426 downwards.
GGTCTAAATTCGATATTTAAAGGTGAACGTGTCGAGTCTATTGTAATATCAAATGTCCTTTTTTCCAATTTTATAACCTTAAATTTCAATGTTAATTGTTTTTTTTTTTTATTTCCCGTCATTATTAAGTGATTTTAGTTCAACATTTAGTACCAAGGGTTAAGCCAATTTCGTTTTTTTTTTCTTGAATTTTTATGTCACAACTGTACAAATTCCCCAATTTTCTGCTTCTTCTAGTTTAATGAACAATTTTAGTTCTAAATTTAGTACCAAGGGTTAAGTCAAATTGGCTTAAATTTCGATTTTTTTGTAACTTAAATTTGTACAAATTCCAATTTTCTACTTCCCCTAGTTTAATAAACAATTTTTGGCTCGAAATTTAGTACCAAGGGTTAAGTCAATTTGGCTTAAAATCTTATTTTTTAGCTCCTAATCTCTAAATTTGGTACTTAGAGTTAAATCAAATGATTTGTATCCTTTTATAATCTCCAATTTCAATATTAAAGTCGTACTGTATTTTTTTACTCCTTCGGTTATTAATCAATTGTAGTTCTAAATTTGGTACTACGTGTTGACTCAATTAGGCTTAAATTCCTATTTTTTGTCGTTTTATAAACCTAAATTTTTATGTTACCACAGTACAAACTCCAATTTTCTACTTCCCTTAGTTTACTGAGCAAGTTTAGTTCTAAATTTAGTACCAAGGGTTAAGTCAATTTGGCTTAAAATCATATTTTTAACGTTTTACGATCGAAGAAATCGTTATTTTCAAGTTTCTCTAATTATTTCAATACTAAAATCGTAGTAGTTTTTTTACTGTAGCTCTAAATTTAGCACTAAGAGCTAAGTTAATTTAGGATTAAATAATTTTTTTTATCATTTTATACGACTCAAATTTCAATGTTAAAGTTGTAGAAATTTTCTATCTCTAATAACTAAGCGATTTTAATTCTAAATTTAGCACTTATTATCAAAGTTTAAAAATTTGGCACTCAAAGTTCAAAAATTGGGTTTAAATTCTTATTTTTGTGCGTTTTAGAAACTTAAATTTCATTATTAAAGTCCTAGAAACTGTTAACTTTTACTTCCTTTAATTATTTCAATGTTAAACTCGTAGTAATTGTAATTTTTTACTTCCCTAATTTAGTTGCTTATCAATTGTAGTTCTAAATTTAGTACTTAGAGTTAAGTCAATTTGGTTTATAAGCTTAAATTGCAATATTAAAATTTTAGAAACTCATTAGGAATCAATTTTGGTTGTACATACTTTAGTTTCAGTACTAAAGTCGTACTTTTTTAATTTCTCCGATTATTAATCAATTGTAGTTCTAACTTTAGCACTTAGAATTAACTCAATTGGGCTTAAGCTCCTATTTTTTTATCGTTTTACAAACAGTAATTTTAATATTAAAGTCAAAATTTCTACTTCTCCTGATTACTAATCAATTGTAGTTCTAAATTTAGCACTAACAGCTAATTACTAATCAATTGGAGTTCTAAATTTAGCACTAAGAGCTAAGTAATTGGGCTTAAATGCATGTTTTATCTTTGATAAGCCTCAAATTTCCATGGGAAAGTCGTAGAAACTGTAATTTTTCACTTTTCCTAGTTACTAATCAATTTTAGTTCTAAATTTAGACTAAAAGCTAAGTAAATTGAGCTTAAATGTATTTTTTTAGCATTCTATAAGCCTCAAATTTCAATATTAAAGTCGTAGAAACTATAATTGTTTACTCTCGCTAATTACTAATCAATTTTAGTTCTAAATCTAGCACTAAGAGCTAATTACTAATCAATTGGAGTTCTAAATTTAGCACTAAGAGCTAAGTAATTGAGCTTAAATGCATTTTTTATCATTTGATAAGCCTCAAATTTCCATCGGAAAGTCGTAGAAACTGTAATTTTTCACTTTTCCTAGTTACTAATCAAATTTAGTTCTAAATTTAGCCCTAAGCGCTAAGTAAATTGAGCTTAAATGTATTTTTTAGCATTCTATAAGCCTCACATTTCAATATTAAAGTCGTAGAAACTATAATTGTTTACTCTCGCTAATTACTAATCAATTATAGTTCTAAATCTAGCAATAAGATCTATTTACTAATCAATTGAAGTTCTAAATTTAGCTCTAAGAGCTAAGTAATTGGGTTTAAATGCATTTCTTATCATTTGATAAGCCTCAAATTTCCATCGGAAAGTCGTAGAAACTGTAATTTTTCACTTTTCCTAGTTACTAATCAAATTTAGTTCAAATTTTAGCACTAAGAGCTAAGTTAATTGAGCTTAAATGTATTTTTTTAGCATTCTAGAAGCTTTAAATTTCAATATTAAACTCGTAGAAACTATAATTGTTTACTCTCGCTAATTACTAATCAATTTTAGTTCTAAATCTAGCACTAAGAGCTAATTACTAATCAATTGGAGTTCTAAATTTAGCACTAAGAGCTAAGTAATTGGGCTTAAATTCATTTTTTATCATTTGATAAGCCTCAAATTTCCACCGGAAAGTCGTAGAAACTGTAATTTTTCACTTTTCCTAATTACTAAACAATTTTAGTTCTAAATTTAGCACTAAGCGCTAAGTAAATTGAGCTTAAATGTATTTTTTTAGCATTCTAGAAGCCTTAAATTTCGATATTAAAGTCGTAGAAGCTATAATTGTTAACTCTCTCTAATTACAAATCAATTTTAGTTCTAAATCTAGCACTAAGAGCTAAGTCAATTGGGTTTAAATCAGATAAAAAATCAAACTTACTGTATCGTGACGTATCGCTTGCACCAATTGTGGAATATAAAACAATACAGCATCGGCTTGATAAGAACTCAAAGTTTTCACAGCATATTGGGCTGTTATCGGATGTGGTGGAAATTGTCGACTAAAGTAGGCTAAAGCCTAAATAAACACCAATTAATTAATCCAATTAATTAATTAATTAGAGAGAGAGATACATACATGAATTGGTGATATTCTAGCCCATGTTAACATATGCACCAATTTCGTATTATCATTCAAGATATTATCAGTTGTTGCTAGATATTGTAAAGCTTCCGGTATATGTGATACACTGATTGGATTTTGTAAGACTTGATGGCGTATTTCGTTGATTATTGCATCATTATTTTTGAAACGTTTTGGTAAATAAATAGCCAAAATCGGTGATATATCCCATGCTAAACGTGTATAATCATGCCATTGCTTATCATTGATTGTTTTCGAACGCCATGTTGCTATATTATCTTCACCTGGTATCAATAGATCTGGACGTGATGTTGGATTATGCCATACAATTAAAAATTCTATTTCCACAGCCTAATTTGGGGAAAATATTAATTCTTTAATCGTCGGTAATTCGTGTGTTTTTCAATCGATTTTCATGATTCTAATGTTGTTTGAAAGAGTATTTCAAGCCCTATAGAATGGTGGTTTTCGTTTTGGGAAATTCTGGGGAATTTTCGAGTTGTGGTGGAAATTGTAGGGGATGGTTTTTTTTGTTGTTGTTATTATAATTTTCTATATTTTCCTTTATAATTTGGCCAATTTTGTTGATTTTGTAATGAAATTGTAGATTCTGATGGGAAATTTGATGGGTTTTTCAAATTTGCAAGAAATTTTCCTATAGAATTGTTAGTTTTCTGGAAAATTAGAATTGTAGTTGTTAATTTTCTTCCAATTTTTTGTCGACAAATTTAACGACAACTAATTGGGCAATCTCTCATTTAACCGCAGAGTCGGAAAATTCGATCTTGGAAAATTGGAAGTTTCGTGAAATTTTCTAAAATTCTTGTCCTTGGCTGTCATTTTCATGTTTTAAACTCGATTATTTTGCACCAAAATTTCCAATAGTTTATAGAACTTTTAATTTTCCAATTATTAACGTTGGAAAATTTGGAAAACCTCGGAAAATCGAATGGGTACTGAAAGTTACACTTTCAGAACTAAAAAACGCATTTCGGCATCATAATTACCCCCGCATATCGGTTTGAATAAAGCCGTTCTATTTTCAGGCAAATGTGGTTCTTATTCAAACGAATTTTCCAAGAATTTTCCGGAATTTCCCAACGAAAATCGCAATTTTCTGAACAATAATCGAGTGTTCTCTGAATTTTTGTAGATTTTGTTGTAAATTACGTTTAATAACACTCGAGTTTGGTCGCAGTGATTGGAAAATCGTCAGGCAACTTTTCCAATTTTCCAAAATTTAATAATTTTCATGCTTTCCCACCATGTTTATGCTTTCAAATGGGAGATTTCACAAATTATTAGAATAAATTCGTGATTTTTGTAATTTTCCGGAAAATTAACAATTCGATTGGAAAATTTCTTGTAGATTAGGCATATGATTTTAATTTTCCACCAAATTGTAAAATTTCATCGGAAAATCGGGAAAATTGTACAAAATATAGGGGAAAATTATAAGAAATTACAACAAAACAACATCCTCCTGTTCGAATAAAGCCGCTCTATTTTCAGACAAACACGTTCCCTTTTCAAACAAATTTTCCAAAAATTTTCCGGATTTTTCCAACGAAAATTGCAATTTTCTGAGCACTATAAATTATTGTAGATTTTCTTGTAAATTACTTTTATTATATGGGAATAACAACCGAATTTAGTCGTAATTATTGGAAAATCGCCGTACAATTTTCCCAATTTTCCAAAATTTTCCGACATTATTATGTTCAACCTTTCAAATGAGATATTAGGTAACTTTATCGTTGAAATTATTGGAATAAATTCGCAAATATTGTAATTTTCCGGAAAATGAACAATTCGATTGGAAAATTTCTTGAAGATTTGGAAAACGCTTTCAATTTTCCACCAAATTCTATGATTTCAAGAGAAAATCAAGAAAATTGTGCAAATTATAAGGGAAACTATAAGAAATTGCAATAAAAAAACATCCCCCTACAATTCAAAAACGAATTAAAATTACACAAACACGTTCCCTTTTCAAACGAATTTTCCACGAATTTTCCGGAATTTCCCAACGAAAATCGCAATTTTCCCGAAGCTAATAGAATGTTCTATAAATTATGGGAGATTCTGTTGTAAATAAATAATAATTTAGTTGTAATTATTGGAAAATGTTCGCATAGCTTTTCCAATTTTCCAAAATTGAATTTTCCGAGATTATCGCCACCTATAAGCTTCCAAATGAAATATTCCACAATTATTAATCATTAAAATTATAGACAAAAAAATTGGAAGCAAATTGCCAACTATTTTAGCAATTTTCCGGAAAATTTCTTGCAAATTTGGAAAACCCCTGAAATTCCCCAACAAAAACTAAAATTTCATCAAAATTGCGCAAATTATAAAGGAAAGTATCACCAATTATCACAAATTACAACAGAAAACATCCCCTACAATTTCCACTATAATTCGAAAATTTCCCTGAATTTCCCAAAACGGAAAACACCACTCTATAGACCTTGAAATACACACCCAAACACCGTTAGAATCATTAAAATAGCGTGCAAAATACACGAAATAAAAAGCCTTAAAATATTACCAAAAGCTCCAAAATTAGGTTGCGTTTCTTCAAATAACATTTAACGAAATTATCAGCCATCGGTATACGTTTCGATTTCGTCGAACGTTTACTTAATGTCGCCGTACTTGTTGATAACGGTACTGTATTAATCCAACCACTAGCTGGACGTTGTTGAAAATCATTACCACTTTTAATCAATTCATTATTCATACCACTAGTTGTATTAGTTGTTGCTGTTAAAGTTGTATTGAATTGATTTGTACCAATATCTAAATCACCAACATCGCTAACTTTCAAATATTTCTTATCGGAATGTAGGGTTTGCCAAAAACGTATCAATATCATTATATCTTCACGTAATTCGGTTGAATTTTGAATTGGACAATCGATGGGCTTACAAAAATAATCCAAACAACTACAATAGATACGTTCCCGGAGGACGTTTTTCGCTAGACATTTCGGTAGAATATCGCCTTGTAATAGCGATAAACCACAAGTTAATAACCTAGAAAGATTCGAAATTAATAGAAATTAACACAATTAACAATATTTGGGATTTTTCAATATCAGTAATTGCAACTAACGCTAGTTTGGTGCAATATAGGCAACCAACTATTTGTTTGTATTGCAAATAGTTGGTTGTCTACCCTCCACCAAATACAGTAGTATAGCGATATAGGCAACCAACTATTCGTTTGTGTTGTGAATAGTCGGTTGCCTATCCAGAGTGNTCATCAATTAGAACTCTTAAAACGTCTAATAGGCCAACCACTTGGCTCACTCTGTATAGCGATTACTGTTATTAAAATTTAGTAAATTAGCAAATTTAATTACTTAAATTTCACACCAACCGCCGAAACGTGTCTAGTTTGACACGGTGGATCCAAACCAACACTCATTGTTAACGAACGATGTATTAAACTAGCCAAAATTTCAACTTTTTCATAACTATTATACTTGATCGTTTCAACTAATTCACAAATAAATTGTACCCAAATACTGTGCGGTTTAATAAATGGTGGATCCGGTTGTAAATGGGCCCCCTCATAAACAGCCAATGGGTTACAACGTTTCGTTTGTAAACTGAACAAACCCAAACGTTTCTGTACGGTACAATTCCATGCCGATACCATTTCTTGTAGAAAACGAACTTCCAATTCCGGTTTTGATGTAATTAACCATTGCCAACATTCAATACATGTTTTCATTGAATCAATTGTGAATAATTCAACTTGACTCCAGGCGATACAATGTAGAAGATTACGATCGAAATTCTTCGATGTTGTTGATATTAATAGAGCTGTAGCTTGCCATAATGCATCGCGATGTTTAATATCGGAACGTTCCCGACACGCCGACCAGACATTGTCGATAATTTTATTCGTTAAATTGCGATTAATTTCATTCAAATTACTACTCGTAGTGTTATTGTAGACGATCTCTTGCATTCCCGTAATCTTTCCGATATATTTCGAACGCATTGCTGTCGTCGACATTAGATTTGATGAATCGCTTTTAACACATTTCGGACGTTTTTCGATGGTATGTGAACTTAAAGCAGCATTGTAGAGATTTAATGGGCCGAAATGGATTGCCGATTCTAATGCCATTGATAGGCCACTATGGTGCCAAATACCACCTGATGGTAATTGATTTATATATTCTTGGATATAAGAACGGGTCCATTGTGGTGCCCATATCATTGCCTCTTTAATTAAACGTTCAGAATTACCAGCGAAATCCTTGACGACAGCCTAGAAAATTAGCAATTCTAATGAATTTTGTGAATTTTTGAAAAACTTTAGGGAATTTTAATACAGTTGGTATTGATATGACTAGAAATTCAAATTTAATCTAGTAGCCTTTGGTTTTAATAATTCACCATAAATAAACGCATAGCAGGCTTAATTCAGGTTAGAATTGAATATTTTACATGTTTTTTCAGCAATTTTAAAACATTTCACATAAAAAAATGTTGATTAATTTAAGTTTAATTACAACTAATTATCAATTTCTTCTATTGTTTTGCGTTAAAAAAATCTACAATTCGATTATTTTGAGGTTAATTGTATCAACTGAATTGGCAGTTATTTTGCTAAGCCTTCTATGTTTCACTTTTTTTTTTTTAATTAGAACCCGTTAAAAAACGATTTTTCGTTAATTTTCCATCAAAATTTTGAGTTTTTAGCTTTACTAGAAAGAACATGTCAAGTTGCCTCTACTTTTAGAAATTTTGAGTTATAAATGGAAATTTAGAAATTTTAATTTCCCCATAATTCAGTCAATATTGATTTGTTTGCAATGAACATGGGTTTAAATCGATTGGAAATTAGAAGAGCTTTCCAAATATGTAAGAAATTCGCCAATCGGTTCAGTAGTTTTCCGGAAAATTACGAAAAATTGCAAAATTGCTGCTAAATAATTTCAAAATTACCAGAGAAACCCTCAACAATGGCCTAGAACATAAAATTATCCATTCTAATTGTTAATTTTGGGAATTTTTCAAAAAATTTCGGGAATTTTATTACGGTTGGTATTGATGATATGACTAGAAATTCAAATTTAATCTAGCAGCCTTTGGTTTTAATAATTCGCCATAAATAAACGCATAGTAGCCTTAGAAAAGTGACATTAACCACCACAATTGAGGTTAGTATTGAATATTTTATACGTTCTTTCAGGAATTTCAAGAAATTTTACATAAAAAAATCCATTAATTTTGGTTTAATTACAACTAATTATCAATTTCTTCTATTGTTTTGCGTTAAAAAAATCTACAATTCGATTATTTTGAGGTTAATTGTATCAACTGAATTGGCAGTTATTTTGCTAAGCCTTCTATGTTTCCTTTTTTTTTTTTTAATTAGAACCCGTTAAAAAACGATTTTTCGTTAATTTTCCATCAAAATTTTGAGTTTTTGGCTTTACTAGAAAGAACATGTCAAGTTGCCTCTACTTTTAGAAATTTTGAGTTATAAATGGAAATTTAGAAATTTTAATTTCCCTATAATTCAGCCAATATTGATTTGTTTGCAATGAATATGGGTTTAAATCGATTGGAAATTAGAAAAGCTTTCCAAATATGTAAGAAATTCGCAAATCGGTTCAGTAGTTTTCCGGAAAATTACGAAAAATTGTAAAATCCTGAAAATTTGCACTACTTGACTGAAAATCTGTATCTTTCAAACAATTGCCAGTAAATAATTTCAGAATTACCAACGAAATCCTTAACAATAGCCTATAATATAAAATCATCGATTCTAATTGGTAATTTTGGGAATTTTTGAAACAATTTAGGGAATATTATAACGGTTGGTATTGCTGATATGATTAGAAATTCAAATTTAATCTAGTAGCCTTTGGTTTTGATAATTCGCCATAAATAAACGCATAGTAAGCTTAGCAAAATAATAACTGCCACAATTGAGGTTAACATTGGAAATTTTGTTTTTTTCAGCAATTTCAACAAATTTTTCATGAAAATTACAATTAATTTCAATTTAATTAACAATTTATTTGTTTTTCCATTAAAAAATCAACAATTCATTCAACTATTATGTTAATTGTAACAATTGAATTGACAGTTGTTAAGCCTTCTATGTTTTAGTATTTTTCAATATTGAAAATTGATTAAATTTGATAATTTAAGAAATTAAAAAAAAAACTACTCTATTATTATACGAGTAATTAATCATTTTTTGAACATAATTCGTCTCTATTTTCTATTCGATATTCATTTTTTTTTGAAAAAATTAATTCTCAAATTTTAGGGACTTTCGTTACGATTGGTATTACCGAACAAGACAACTAGAAATTCAAATGTTTATATGCTACTAGATCGTAATCAATTAAAAAAAAATATTTAAAAATAAAGCAATTTGCTATAAAGTACCCGAAAATAGATATTGCGGATTTAATAATTATAACCTCAAAAAAATAGAGAAATAACCTAAATAATTACCTCTCTAGCCTCTAAAGTATCCATCAATTGTATCGAATACGGCGTTGTTGGTACCCGTAACGTTGTCGTCGATTGATTCGTATCCAATTGTAACGAATACGACAATACTTGCAGAATATCCAACATTGTCCAAATAACACGCCGACTCCACAACAAATGCGGAAAACGATCAACCAAACTAACTAGAAATTTATCGGAAACCCGCCGTATTTGTTTGTGTGGATCATTGAATTGAACCAACAGAAATTGAGCGTGTTTCTCCAATTCCAATTCACGTGCCGAATCTTTCGGTTTACATTTCATCACATCTAGGAATTTCTCAAAGACACGTTCACTAACCGACGACACACACAACCACATACCCGATTTGTCTTTTTGTAAAGCTGTATCGCTCAAATATTCGGTGATTATCGGCACTAGACTGGGTTCATCTGAATATTGGACGCTAAAATTAACGGTTTTTGAGTAAATTGATTCGATTAATTTCTAGAATTACCGTAGAGTTTCCACCCAATAGACGCTCAATAGGAATGTTGATTGAGCAAATGATAGTTTATTAACATAAGCTGTAATATCAGTTGGGTGTTTTAATAGATCTAAAATTTGATTGCGCAACTCTTGTAACTCAGTCAGCGATACACTCTCATTACGTACAGCACTAGTGTATTGTAACTCGCGCATTTCGGAACGACTTGACGTTGGCGATACTAGAGTTGGTGATTTTACTGCTATTTCTTTAACACCCTCATACCATTCCAATGGCCATAAACCACTATCACTACATGTAAAACCCATAATAACACAATATAACCAAAAATCACGAAACAATTTATGTATACGAGGTTTCGGGTTTTTAATCGGCGGTAATCGTTTCAATAATACCGCAATTACCGGTATTAAAACACCCAAATTGCCGGCTGAACTGGATGCTTTCAAAGCATTCGGTGATTTCTCACTGGCACGTTTCCCTTCCAAACCTAATTGGACGAATAATTCCAATAGACGGCCTAATAATTCATTCATCTGTGATTGGCCTTGTACGTTAGCAGCAATATTAGCTAATGCATTGATAACACAATTGGAAACATGCCGATATTGGCCTTTATCAGTTTGATTATTACCACTATAAGTGGCATTACTACTTTCAACCGTAATCATTGTGAACATCTTCATTACAACTTCATAAACGTGTGATTCACATTGTGCTATCACCATACAGCCTAATTGATCGACAATTAAACCATCTAATGGTGATGGTACACGACAGAAACGTTGTTGGAAGAATTGTAATATTGTATCGGTGGTTTTTGGTACATTTTTCATTGATATTGCTACATGTCCCAACATATAAACGATATTTGTTGATATTAATGTTGATTCATTATCGCTAATTTCAGCTGTAAATAAACGATTCGATACAGATGCAACTAATGCACGTACACAATCAGCATCTGTATTGTGGGCAGCTTCTAATGCATAACATAAATTTTCAATTGCTGCATCACGTAATTTTTCAAATGCTATTTGTGTTGATGTTGTTGTTGATGTATTCTTTAATGTATCCAAATTCGATGAATTTGCTAGAATTAAATCGAAAAACTATTGATTTAGGGCTACAATTAGTGTTGAATTTTCTATATATATATATAGTTGGACAAGAGGTTGGTCTCTTAAAAGAACGAATTTGGAGTGTTTGATTAAAAAATCTCTATCTTTGGAATTATTGCATTTGAACAATCCAAATTTGGAATTTTAGCAGTCTAAATATTGTACTTTCTATTAAAATTTATAGAATTGAATTATGTTTCAGCGTTCAACTGAAATTAACGCCCAATTTCAGGCTATTTTTAAACTCGATCTTGCTTATTTTGAAAATCAAGTATACTATGCTTCTCCAATAAATGCATAGAAGGCTTGGAAAATTGACATTAACTATCGCAATTGAGGTTAGAATTGTATATTTCCAGCAATTTTAGTAAATTTTCATGAAAAAAAAAATTCAACCAATTAATTTTAATTGAATTAATTATCAATTTTTTTCTAGTGTGTTTTTTTCATTTGGAAAAACCTAATAATTAATTATTTAAATGTCAATTGTGACAATTGAATTGACAGTTATTTAACTAAGCCTTCTATGTTTTAGTATTAGCAGTGTTAGTTTTCAGGAAGAAATTGTTGGAAATGTCTCAAATTGATATTGTTCTGAAGTTTCAAATTTTGTAGTGTTTGATTAAAAAATCTGTATCTTTGGAATTATTGCATATGAATAACCAAAATTTCGAATTTTAACAGTATAAATATTGTACTTTCTACCGAAATTTATAGAATTGGATTATTTTTCAGCGTTTAACTGAAATTAACGCCCAATTTCAGGCTATTTTTAAACTCGATCTTGCTTATTTTGAAAATCAAGTATACTGTGCTTCTCCAATAAATGCATAGAAGGCTTGGAAAATTGACATTAACTATCGCAATTGAGGTTAGAATTATATATTTTGCGTGTTTTTTTTCAGCAATTTTATTAAATTTTCATGAAAAAAACTTAAGCCAATTAATTTTAATTGAATTAATTATCAATTTTTTCTAGTGTTTTTTTCATTAAAAAAAACCTAATAATTGATTATTTAAATGTCAATTGTGACAATTGAATTGACAGTTATTTAACTAAGCCTTCTATGTTTTAGTATTAGCAGTATTAGTTTTCAGGAAGAAATGGTTGGAAATGCCTGAAATTGGGTTTAAAATTGATGTTCTGAAATTTCCAATTTTGTAGTGTTTGATTAAAAAATCTCTATCTTTGGAATTATTGCATTTGAACAATCCAAATTTGGAATTTTAGCAGTCTAAATATTGTACTTTCTATTAAAATTTATAGAATTGAATTATGTTTCAGCGTTCAACTGAAATTAACGCCCAATTTCAGGCTATTTTTAAACTCGATCTTGCTTATTTTGAAAATCAAGTATACTATGCTTCTCCAATAAATGCATAGAAGGCTTGGAAAATTGACATTAACTATCGCAATTGAGGTTAGAATTGTATATTTTCAGCAATTTTAGTAAATTTTCATGAAAAAAAATTCAACCAATTAATTTTAATTGAATTAATTATCAATTTTTTCTAGTGTTTTTTTCATTAGAAAAAACCTAATAATTGATTATTTAAATGTCAATTGTGACAATTGAATTGACAGTTATTTAACTAAGCCTTCTATGTTTTAGTATTAGCAGTATTAGTTTTCAGGAAGAAATGGTTGGAAATGCCTGAAATTGGGTTTAAAATTGATGTTCTGAAATTTCCAATTTTGTAGTGTTTGATTAAAAAATCTCTATCTTTGGAATTATTGCATTTGAACAATCAAAATTTGGAATTTTAACAGTCTCAATATTGTACTTTCTATCAAAATTTATAGAATTGAATTATGTTTCAGCGTTCAACTGAAATTAACGTCCAATTTCAGGCAATTTCAATTTTGAAAATCAAGTCGACTATGCTTGTTTAATAAATAAACGCATAGAAGGCTTAGAAAATTGACATTAACTATAACAATTGAAGTTAAAATTATATATTTTATGTGTTTTTCAGCAATTTCAGCAAATTTTCATGAAGAAAATGAAGTTAATTGATTTCAATTGAATTAATTAGGAATTTCTTCTATTGTTTTTTCATTTAAAAAACCTAATAATTGATTATTTAAACGCAATTGTCACAATTGAATTGACACTTATTTTTGGTAAGCCTTCTATGTTTTGATTAAAAAAATCTGTATCTTTGAATAATTAAAATTTGGAATTTTAACAGTATAAACATTGTACTTTTTACCAAATTTTATAGAATTGGATTATTTTTCAGCATTTAACTGAAATTAACGCCCGATTTCAGGCTATTTTTAAACTCGATCTTGCTTATTTTGAAAATCAACTCGACTATGCTTCTCCAATAAACGCATAGAAGGCTTAGAAAATTGACTTTAACTATAACAATTGAAGTTAAAATTATATATTTTACGTGTTTTTCAGCAATTTCAGCAAATTTTCATGAAAAAAAAGAAGCCAATTAATTTTAATTGAATTAATTATCAATTTCTTCTATTGTTTTCCGTTAAAAAATCTACAATTCGATTATTTTGAGGTTAATTGTAACAATTGAATTGACAGTTACTTCGCTAAGCCTTCTTTGTTTTAGTACCGGTTTTCAGGGAGTAAATTAAAATGGAAATTTTCAAAATTACTGAAAATTTGTTAGTGATAAAGAATAGGGAATGTAATTTAATTTTTTTACACCATTCAGACTTATAGTCAACTCTTTCAAATACTGTGATCTTTATGAATTTTAAAAAAATCCCAATTTTTACAAATTTTACTATTAAACAATCAAAATTTGTAATTCGAATAGCTAAAACTACATACTTTAAATCAAATTGTATAAAACTGAATTATCTTTCGATGTTTAGCTGAAATTTACATTCAATTTCAGGCAATTTGAACTCTAATATCGCATTTATTTTAAAATGAATACTCTTGTTTTTTTTTACACGGTTGGATAGAGGAAAAAATTCTGTATCGAACTATATTAACATTCTTTATAATTATCGCATAAATTTTCAGTTATTTAAAATTTTCAATTTCCATACCTGAAAATGCCTAATATCTAGTCACCTATGATTTTATCATAAATAAACACATAGAAGGCTTAGAAAATTGACATCAACTGTTACAATTGAGGTTAGTATGGAATATTTAACGGTTTTTTTTTCAGCAATTTCAGCAAATTTTACATGAAACAAAAAAGAATCCAATTAATTTCGACTAAATCGATTTTTTTTTCATTAAAAAAAATCTAAAAATTGTTGACTATTTAAATGTGATTTGTGACAATTGAATTGACAGACGTTTTGCTAAGCCTTCTAAGTTTTAGTTTTGTTGTTCAAGAAGATTAATTAAAATTAAAAACTTCAAAATAACTGAATCAAAGAAAGTAGTTTGCTCAACCCTATATACCGTGGGTTGCTGGAGCAACATAGTCGCTAGATCGTAATTCTAACCTAAAAATTGATTGACGTTTATACTTGACTTACCGGTTGTTTTAGTTTGTTGTTGTTCTTTTAATTTCTCACTAGTTTGTCGATGTAATTTTGATAAAATTGGTGATGGTGTTATTAGAAAATCACGTAAACAATAAATAGATGTTGATGCAATATTTGGAAATTTTCTAGCTAATTTACCTAAACCTTCTAAACATACCATTAATAATGGCATATGGGCCAATACCAATTTATAACCATGATTTGAATTGATTTTCTCACTTAAACGACTACACAAACTATCAGCACCTAAAAAAACAACAACATTACAAAATAAATTCAACAATTTCAAACTATAAACTAATAAAATTAACACAATTCAATGTTAGTCAAGAATTATCAACAAATTAACAAGAAATCAAAGAGTACGTTAATCAATTTATACTAACAAATAGACGTATTTCTTCGATTAGACCGGAAATTCTCCTGTACTTATTGAACAGGATATAACGTACCCTTTTCTACAACAATGAAAACAACAAAAGTGGGAAAAACTACAATACTAAAGGGTCTACCACGGTAATCCTCTTTGCAGTAAACTGTAACTTCAAGGGCCACAGACAAAAAGTAGAATTTCCACTTCATTTGTCACTAAAATGAGCCAAAAAACTTGAATTTTGAGTGAAATATTAAAGAGAAATTCGAATTTCATCCAATATTTCATCGAAATTCATTTGAAATGCTATAAAATTCGATTGGTAAACTTTTTTTTTGGAAGAAATCTACATGTCGATAACATAAAGCAATCTACATTACCGACAAACGATTGAAACAAGCAACAGACATACGTCCACAAGTTACAGCCTACTCGACGAAAATCACTGGTAAACCCGATATTCACAAGCTGGGGGCAAAAAAT
Organism: Hycleus cichorii; assembly: GCA_013841215.1. Classification (NCBI taxonomy): domain Eukaryota; kingdom Metazoa; phylum Arthropoda; class Insecta; order Coleoptera; family Meloidae; genus Hycleus; species Hycleus cichorii. The sequence goes on along the minus strand of JACDRQ010000289.1, from coordinate 11,031 downwards.
CAATGATTGATCGAAATTAATAATTGTTTAGTGAAAATTGTCCCGAAATTTTTGATAATTTTAAAATGTTCAAACAACAAAAGAAAAATCACACAAAATCTTTGATCACCTATTACTGTAACTAAAAAATGTACCAAAGTACTGAAATTATACTCATTATCAACTGGAAAAATAATCAACCCTATTGTAAATTTGAAATTAAATTGAATATAAAAAAAATATATACCTGTTTCATCCCCTATTGCCCATACTAATAGATCAACACAAGCGGCATTCGCCATTACATTCACTTTAAATTTATTGACCAAAGCAAAATTACTCTCCCTATCCTCTTTTTCGCTAGCATCATGATTGCGACTTTGTAATTCAGTTTGTCCATTCAAATACAACCCTGTAAATACAACAAATTAATTGCCGTTACGTTACGTCGTAGATTAGTTCACAATTCATAAAATTGAGGTTAATTTCTCAAGTACATAACCAACTATACAGAGTGAACCAAATGGTTGGCCTATTAGACGTTTAAAGAGTTNGGTGTAGTTCAGGTGGAAAAATGAGTGCATACCAAATTTCAGAAACTTTCATCAATTAGAACTCTTTAAACGTCTAATAGGCCAACCACTTGACTCACTCTGTATAAATTACAATAACAGTTGGCTATGATCTTAGATTAAACGATAATTATCGATTTGTGAAATAAGCTACGACCAACGTTTACCTTTAACGAATTCTTGGACTTCTTTGGTGAAACCAATCGGTAGATTAATTTGTGGTTGTAATAATTCTCTCATTAATGTCACAATAACTAGATTTATTGTTTCCGAATAGGTTTTATATGGGAAAATTTGTATTTTACCAGTTGAATAGATTTCTAATGATTGTTCATCGATAAAATTCAATAAATCTTTGGTTAATAATTTCTTTGATATCTCCAATATCACTTCTAAATCTTTTAATTCGAAAATTATCGGCTTTATTTTATCCTTATTATCATCATTATTATTATTATTGTTGTTGTTGTTGATAATAACGTCTTGATTGATGCGTAGATGGGGGAATTGATTGAAACTCGAGCCGAATTTAGAGAAGAAATACGTCGTTGCATCGTATTGATTCACTATTGTTGTCGTATTTATTAATTTCTCATTATTTTTCGTTATTGTATCATAACCTTGGGTTATTGCTAGAATATCAACAGTTGCTGCTAAATTTCCCGATAAACTTCGTGGTATAATTGAACGAAAATTACTAAAACTCTTCTTATTTGTTTGTGTACAATCATTGTTGGATATTTGTTGTTTTAATTGAATTTTCGGTGGTACCGGTTTCGGAAATAAACGACAAATTAACGGTATACCATTGTAACAATAACGTCCTAATGCACGGACTAAACCAATTAATACCGGTAATGTTGTTTTACATAGAAATAATTTTATTGCACTATTATTATCATTGTTATCTTTGATTTTTTGTATTGAATTTGTTAATTTTATTAAACAATCAATTTGTGTATCGATAATTTCAATACGTAATTCAATACACTTTACAGCTATATCACTCAATAATGTATGTAGACAGAAACTGAATTTTTCAGCTACTGGAATACCTGAAAAAATACCCAAAATTATACGTAAATAAACTGAAAAATCGATAAATCAAATCAACTATGACATATTTTTAAAAATCTAATCCAAATGGTTGCCATTTTTCTATCTTTAAAAAACAAATGAGTAATCGTTTGACAATTGTTCTGTAATATTTGTATCATAGTTAACTTGATATAGCCGAAATTTACACATTATAGATTGAAAATTAATAAATTAAGTCAACTATGGAATATTTCAATCAACGCACTTGTGATCTTTTCAATTGTCTCTGAAAAGTCTAACCTATAATTTGTCTTTTTTTTTTTTATTCGAACAATTGAACAGTAGTTAAGCAATTGTTCTATGAGGTTTATATCAAAGTTAACTTGATGTGGTAGAAATTAAAAAAATTTACAGATACACTAAAAATTGATAAATCAAATCAACTATGACATATTTCTAATCTATATAGCTGTGATCTTTTCAAAAATCTAATCAAGATGGCTGTAATTTGTCTTTCTCTAAAAAAACAAATGAGTAATCGTTTGACAATTGTTCTATAATATTTGCATCATAGTTAACTTGATATGATAAAAACTGAAATTGCAGTTAAATCAAGTCATCTATCAACATAGCTGTGATCCTTTCAACTGTCTCCTAATAATCCAATCAATTTGTCTTTTTTATGAAACAATTGACTAATCGTCTGGCAATTGTTCTATAATATTTGTACCATAGTTAACTTGATATAGCCGAAATTTACAAATTATAGATTGAAAATTAATAAATTAAATCAACTATGGAATATTTCAATCAACACACTTGTGATCTTTTCAATTGTCTCTGAAAAGTCTAACCTATAATTTGTCTTTTTTTTTTATTCGAACAATTGAACAGTAGTTAAGCAATTGTTCTTTGAGGTTTATATCAAAGTTAACTTGATGTGGTAGAAATTAAAAAATTTACAGATACACTAAAAATTGATAAATCAAATCAACTATGACATATTTCTAATCTATATAGCTGTGATTTATTCAAAAATCTAATCAAGATGGCTGTAATTTGTCTTTCTCTAAAAAAAACAAATGAGTAATCGTTTGACAATTGTTCTACAATATTTACATCATAGTTAACTTGATAGGGTAGAAATTGAATTTGTAGATAGATTGAAAATCGATAAATCAAATCAACTATGGTATATTACAATCAACATAGTTGTGATCTTTTCAACTGTCTCGCAAAAATCTAATCAATTTGTCTTTTTTTTTATGAAACAATTGACTAATCGTCTGGCAATTGTTCTATAATTTCATCAATAAATAAAGTCAACAATCGAATATTTCGATCAGTTTAATTGTTCGTTTTTCAATTGATTCTCAAAAAGAAAAAAAAGTTAATCAAATTGTTCTACAATCTTTGTACCATAGTTAACTTGATATGGTGGAAATTCAAATAATAGATAGAATGAAAATTGATAAATCAAGTGAACTATGACATATTTCATGTAATCTTTTAAAAAGTTCAATCAAAATGGCTGCAATTTGTCTTTCTCTAAAAAAACAAATGACTAATCGTTTGACAATTGTTCTATATTTGTATCATAGTTAACTTGATGGTAGAATTGAAAAAAAAAAAACAACAATAAATCAAATGAACTATGACAGATTCTAATCCAGATTGCTGTGATTTTATCAAATGTCTCTTAACAATATAATCAAGATAGCTGTAATTTGTTTCTATCTATTAAACAATTGATTGTCAGGCAATTGTTCTACAATTTTCGATCACAGTTAACTTGATGTAGTAGAAATTGAAAAATTTATAAACACACTAAAAAATGGTTAAATCAAATCAACTATGGAATATATCAATTGTCTCTCAAAAAACTAATGAAAATCGACAAATCAAATCAACTGTGGAATATTTTAACCAACTATGTCTGAAAAACTTAATCAAGATGGCTGTAATTTATCGAACGAAACAATAGACTAATTGTCAGGCAATTGTTCTATAACGTTTCAATCATAGTTAACTTGATTTGGTAGAAATTGAAACATTTACAGGTAAATCAAATCAATTGTGGAAGATTTCAATCAACACAACTGTGATTCAACTTTTTCAACGAAACAAATGACTAATCGTCAGACAATTATTTTAAACTATTCACATCATAGTTGACTTGATATTGAATAATAATTTGAAAATCTAATCGTGATGCAATTGTTGTACAATATTTGAATCACAGTCAACTTGATTTAGTGGAAATTCAAAAAATTACGGCTAAATTGAAGATAGATGGAATCAAATCAACTGTGGAATATTTCAATCAACCTAACTGTGATACTATCAACTGTCTCTCAAAGACCGAATCAAGATTTTATCTACCAAACAATTGACAAATCGTCTGTCAATTATTTGTATCACAGTTGACTTGATTTGTTTGAAATTAATTTAAAAATTGGATTTATTTACGATCAGTGGGGTTTAATTTCAATTCATCAGGCCATGTAGCTCGTCCTAATGTTTTAGCTAAACGTAATAAATACGGTACAATTATATTTTTGTGTTGTAGACCGGATTCTAATAGATAAATGCCCAATGCAATTACAGCCTCTTGTTGGCGACAATTTATACCAATTACACCATTTGACGACTCTGTCGGGCATAATGAGAACAATATTTTCACCTAAAACAAGATGAAAATTAATTTAAAAAATCGATAAAATTATAATAATTTGGAAATTACCCGATCCCAAGGGGCATTCTCGATTGCAGCCAATGATCTAGCCAGATGTTGAACAGTTCTATGGAAAAATAGCTTATCATCTTTGGCCATTTTTTTTTCTTCAATTTTTCTTATTCTATCCAATCGATTACGTAATTTTAATTGTTTTCTTCTTAAATAATTAAAATTTACAACAACTGACAAATGACAGTCACCTCAAATTGGTTCGTTCAATCACCCCTAGATGTCGCTAAATGTCAAATTTTCTAAATTTCACTACTGCGCAATTGTGATTAAATAGTGATTATTATCAATCGGTGATTGATCACGTTTCATTATTTTAATCAATATTTTGATAATTGTGCCTTATTTTTTTAGGTTATATTGATTTGGGGAGGTTTTAAAAGTTCTACCAACTGTCACGATTTTCATTTGTTATCAACTGTACTTAATAAAAATCACTAAATTAATGTAATTTTATAATTAAATTAAATTATTTAACGAATTATTATTGATGAAATAATTTTAAATACTCACTTGTTTATTCGGCGCAAATTAGGTTATGTCGGCGCATTGTCACCAATCTTCCACCAAAAAAATCACTAATTCTTGTAATTCTTGTTTTAAAATCGCTATTTTCGAGTAATTGGTTATTAATTATCAAAATTAGCATTAGAATTAAACATAATCAACTTTATATTATAAAAATGCCACCAACCTAAAAATTACTAAATAAAACTCACCAATTTTGATCGAAATTTCATCGTCCATTCGAATGATTAAATAGTGATTACCATCATTAGTCGGTGATAGATCACATTTCACCATTATTTTCACTATTATCATGATTATTTTGATAAAAATTGTGCGTTATTTTCTAGGTTATATTGGTTTGAAAGTTGTACCAACGTGCTGCGCATGCGTGAAAATCTCTTCCCTGCGCGGCAATGTTGCCAACACGTTATTTTCACCAATTTCATTTAAATATTTATTTACTGGATTAACTGCATAGATGGATGCTGATTTTAGTAAATCTTCCAATTATGATGATAATCTAGACAATTTTCTTTAAAAAAATCCAATATTTTAGTTGGAGTAATTTTGGTTGCCTACATGGCGCACAATTTTAGAGTAAAGCGCCATCTATGGTACAGTAGATTTATGATTGTTTGACAGGCGACAGGACCGTACTTGAAACAAATAAGGCCGCCGAATTACAACAAAAATCGTCTATTTTGTGTATAAAAACAATAACAAATAGATTTAAATTAAGCCGATTTCTTTATCGAAATCCTCATCGCTAATCTTCTTCTTTTTCAATTTCTTCAACAATCCAATATCTTTAACTAATTCATTATAATCTTCATCACTAATGGCCGGCCGTTTCTTCTTCACTTTCTTCTCATTCAATTCCCCGGTACAATTCGATTGTTTCAACTGACGTTTAGCGCGCTTCAATTTCTTATCTTCACGTTTCCGTTTCGATAACGACCAAGCTTCCGTTATTGCCGCTTTCTTTTTCATATTCTTCTTAATTGTCGGCCATTTCCCCGTTTCACGATAGATTTGCAAATTTTTCAAACGTAATTCCTCCCTTTTTCGATCCGAATACGGTACGGAATTCAAATCGAAATCGACAACTTCTTGAAAACCATCAATTTGACGACGTTGTTTCAATTCGGGCATTTTCGGCAATTTGAGCAACCCATACGTTGTCGCCATATAACCTAATGGTAGTTCATTTAAACGCAACAAAAACGAACATTCGTGTTTCGTATAGGCGCGTATATGTGACACGTAAGCCCGGGTGGCTTTCTCCATCAATTCCCGATTGGATTTCAATAGATTTCGAATTTTCTGTTGATAATCGTCGATTTTATTGTCGGTGATTGGATCGTCGATTCGATTTAGTTTGACACGTTGATTCTTTTCGATGAAATCAACGTAAGCGGATTCGTTGTTTAATAGGAGAATTAGAGCGGAACCTTGGCGATTTTGACGGGCTGTACGGCCGACCCGGTGGACGAACGAAGAGGCGTCCGTTGGGGGGTCCCACTGCAGCACCCAATCCACCTAACAACAATTTCATTGAGAATAATTGCAATTTTTCCATAGCTACCACTACATTGCGATTGAAATTGGTATAATGTAGGCAACCAAATATCCACAGTATCTTAAATTGGCGATTTCTCATTAATTTATCACTCAAAACTCGAGATTTTAGGCTCATTTCAAAGAGAATTTCACGATATAAAAGAAAAATTCTATTAATTTTGGAAAATTTGTGGACATTTTGGATTAAAGATGAATATCTAGAAGAGCATTTTCCATATTTTCCCCCATCATTCAGCCAATATTAATCTGTTTATTTTGAATACAGAATGTACTGATTGTAAATTGAACGAATTTTCCAAATATTCGGAAAATTCCGGATCGGTTCGGTAATTTTCCGCAAAATTGAGAAAACCGTGATTTCAAATCGGCGAATAGTTGGTTGTCTACTTTACACCACATGAAGTCCAGTTTAAATGGTTGCCTACATTTGAAATCGAATTTAATTTATTACAAATTCGTTAAGAGTTGGTTGCCTATCTTACAAAATTTAAAATCAAGTTTAAATAGTTGCCTATCTTACACAATTTAAAATCGAGTTACCTTAGGAATTATTTGTTTTTATTTGATAAACAGAATGCTTATTAACAGGAAATTTGAAGAGTTTTCCAAATATTGGAGAAATTCTGGATTGATCCGGTAGTTTTCCGGAAAATGGAGAAAAACCGTGAACTTCAAATTAACTAATAGTTGGTTGCCTACCACGCATAACTTAAATTCAAGTTTAACTGGTTGCCTATTTTTAAAATCAAATTTGAATAGAATTTCAAGTAGGCTAATAGTCGGTTGCCTATCTTACACAATTGGAAATCGTGTTTAAGTGGTTGCCTATATTAGAAATCCAATTGAAATGAAGTAATCTCAGGAACAATTTGTTTACATTGAATAAATATAATGCTTATTGATAGAAAATTGGAAGAGTTTTCCGATTGTTCGAGAAATTCCAGATCAACTCGGTAGTTTTCCAGAAAATTGAGCAAAACCGAAAATTTCAAATTGCTAATAGTTGGTTGCCTACCTTGTAAAACTCACGTTCAAGTTTAAGTGGTTGCCTACTTTCACAATCAAATTAAAACGAATTACAAGTTGGCTAATAGTTGGTTGCCTATCTTACAGAATTACAAATCGAGGCTAAATGGTTGCCTACATTACACAATTTGAAATTGAATTTAAATCCAGTTACCTTAAGAATAGTTTGTTTGCATTGATGGAAATTCCAACTCTTCCGAGTTACCCAAATATTTGAGAAATTTCGAATCGATTCGGTAGTTTTCCGGAAAATTGAGAAAAACCGTAATTTCAAATTGGCTAATAGTTGGTTGCCTATCTTACACAACTTGAAATCAAATTTAAATCGAGCTACCTCTGGAATAATTTGTTTATATTGAACATGGATAGAAAATTGGAAGAGTTTTCCAAATATTCGAGGAATTCCGGATCGATTCGGTAGTTTCCGGAAAATTACAAAACTCAAAAAAGTAAAAGTTAATGAATAGTTGGTTGCCTATGCTACACAATTTAAAATCAAGTTTAAATGGTTGCCTATCTTACACAATTTGAAATCGAATTTAAATCGAGTTACCTCTGGAATATCGATGCCTCTAGCTACGACATCCGTACATAACAACAACGCCCTGTCGGATTTCCGGAAATTCTCCAACACCTTCTTCCGTTTATCTCTCATACGTCCATGGATTGCAAATATTGTGAATTCCTGTAATTTCGATAGAATTTTCGGAAATATTTCCGACCAATAATCGACACAAGCACAAGTCGGCAGAAAGATCATCGCCTTTTTAACATCGCGAATTTGTAGAAATTCCAATAATGACGCCAATTTACCACTATCACGTGTTATAATATAGAAATTCTCCAATAATTGCGGTGTACTTTGGGCCAATCGACTACTAACACTAACCAAGACCGGATTTCGTAGCCCAGCTCGGATTAAATCACCAACTTGTTTCGTTTGAGTTGCTGAAAACAAGCCGGTACGGCGTTGTTTCGGTAGATAACTCAAAATCGTGTTAATCGAGTCTTTGAAGCCTAAATTTAGAAGACGATCGGCTTCGTCCAAGATTAAAATCTCCTAAAATTCGGCACAAATTAAACGGTTATTTGCGAATATTTTCAGGATAATTACTAGCGATTTTAATGCTGTAGTTAGATTCAATTGATTCTGGCGTGTTGTTAGAAGGTCCAAGAAACGGCCCGGTGTACAAATCACAATATTACCACCCCTATTCGCATAGGTTCGAATATCGTCGTCTATATGATTACCACCAACGAAAACCACCTTATTTAAGCCCTAAAAACCGACAAATTAACAACTAAATTACACGTTAAATTCGACAATAATTACAGTAATCGATTCGAGTAATTTTTGCGTAATTTCGGCTATTTGTAGCGCCAATTCGCGTGTTGGCGATACAATGAGGGCGCCGATTTGGTGTTTACGCCACCGATTCCGCTTCAATATCTCCAAAACCGGAATTAGGAACGCCAAAGTTTTGCCGGAACCTAAAAATCCACTCAATTAGCACGGAATTTCAATAAAAATTGAACAAAATCTAACCTGTTACCGCCTCGCCGGCGACGTCTTTGTTGCGCAACAATAACGGTATCGTTGCCGCCTGTATCGGCGTCATTGTCGGGAAATTCAACGTCTTTATCGCCGTTTTAATCTCATCGTGTAGATTTATCTCCAGTTGTTCCCAAGTTTTTGGCATTTTTCTTGCAAGTTAACCTCAAATTATCACGCTGTTGACAAATCGGCCATTTTGATTGTCAATCGGACTTCTCTCTCTAGATTATTACAGGACGTATTGAGATATCTCTGTCAGATTGCGCATGCGCCGGTTAAAAATCATGGCTACCTAGAATTGTAAAGCTCGCTATACACGACTAATAATTCCTTCTAAAAAAATATTAAAATAATGTATAAATTTTTTAAATTTCTTTCATCATAATTTATAACAATAATTGGAGTAATTTTTTTAATAATTTGAATTTTTTCGGGATTATTTAACGAACGAAATTAAGCTAAATTAGTCTGGACCTACCTTAATTATAACAACGACAGCTAAGATGACGCATGCGTTAGTAACAGATCAATAATTGTAACCAACCTGACTCGACGAAAATCACTAGAATTGACGCAATTAACCTACAAATTGTAAAAATATCAACAATTTTGGATAATTCGACGATAAATCCGAGCTAAAATCTACAATTTATCAGTTTTTAATCGAATTTAGTGTATTAATATTGAATATAGGTGAGAAAATTCGATTTTAGTTTGAATTTCCCGCCCACTAACTGTCAGGAAATCTAACCTCAATTCTGGTTTATTTAAAATTTCAAATTGTGATAATGTGATTAATCCGGTTATCAATAAATAAAAATCGATTTTTTTCCAATAATGTTGTCTATAATTAACGATGATTCTGTCGTATGGTCGTACAAAGAGATCGATAATAAAATCGTTGATTATTGTGGCATTTCTGTTAATAATTTTGGCGATTTTCAGCCTCTATCAAGTCGGTAGTCTTCGATTTTCTATCGAAAAAACACCCAAATTAATACTGTTATAGATGTTCGCGTATATTGTGGATAATTGCGAGAAACTACCAATAATTGATGTGGTCTACACTTGGGTGAATGGAAGCGATCCGAAATTCCAACAAGATCTACAATTCTATCGGCGACAATTAACGAAATCACAACAATCACAAATCGACACATCACCGCAACGCTATAGCGACCATGACGAATTGAAATATTCGTTACGATCACTGGAACAGAACGCACCCTGGATTAATCACGTCTATCTTGTAACCAACGGCCAAATACCGAATTGGTTGGACTTGAATTACGATAAAATCACAATTGTCAGCCACAAGGAAATTTTCGATATTCGAGAATATCTACCGACGTTTTCCAGTCCGGCTATCGAAGCCCATCTACATCGGTAAAATTGATTAAAGAATCGATTGAAATTTAATTTGAAATTTGTATAGAATTCCAGGCTTATCGGAGAATTTCCTCTATTTCAACGACGATATTTTCCTACAATCACCGATATATTTCGATGATTTCCTATCGGATAATCACGGCTATTTAATTTATTTATCATGGCCTTTGATGTATTGTAATGAGAAGAATTGTCTATGGAATTATATCGGTGATGGTCATTGTGATGTGATTTGTATGACGAATGATNTTGTCAATTTGATGGCGGTGATTGTGATCAAGTATCACAACAGGTATCATCGATGTATTGTTGGTTGTATAACCACTTGTTTTCATCTCTGTTTAACTCGTTGTATTCGTATATAGTCGTCTTTGTTTAATTGATGGTATGCAACCAGTAATACTTACGTTCGGTAGACATACTCTGTGTATTGTTGGTTGTATAAACACTCATCTTTGTCTAACTTGCTATATTCGTATATGGTCATCTTTGTTTAATTGGCGGTATGCAACTAGTAACACTTGCGTTGTGTAGATATTCTCGGTGTATTGTTAGTTGTATAACTACCTGCTACCTCGGTCTAACACGTTATATTCGTATGTAGTTATCTTTGTTTGATTGGTGTATGCAATCAG